>PGIR01000135.1:0-112950 GCA_002812735.1 Scedosporium dehoogii
TTTTTTTCACGATGAAACCCTTTTTTTGCTACATTCATACCAATCATTGTTTTTTATTCCCAATTCCTGTGTTTGGTGTTCGTGAGAATTAGCCACAGATCACATATGCTCTTGGTCGCGACTTCTCATCTTGAATTTCCGCAAATATTCAATGCCCAAAATTCATCAATTGAGTGAACTGTCACTAACAAGTTCTTTCATAGGGACCACTTGTTGGTGAGAAGACTCTAAGCACTGCAATCTCTAATGAATATGCGAAAGCGGATCCTGTCTACGTGGAGAAGACTTCGGTAACTGCTTGGTCCCTTACTTGGTCTTTTTTTCCTCTGAAAGAGTGTCCTAATTTGTTTCTTTCTCTCTCCCCTTCTTAGGCCCTCCCAAATATGTATTCGCATTATCGTCCCATCCAAGGTGACGGCAACTGTGGATGGCGAGGTGAGTTTTTCGTTCGTAGATTTTCGAAACACATACACACACACACCCCTTGCGCGCCTCTCTAAGGCTGCTCCGCCCTGTTGCTTCGTCGCATCGGCTCCCCATCAGGGTTGCATATTGAGGATTCCTTGGCTATCTCGTGGCTTCACGCCTCGCCGAATAGATCATCACTACGGCCTTTTGCTTTTTCACATCTCGCATACTGTTGATGGACAATACGTGACTGACACGCTCCCTAGCGATTGGCTTCGGCTATTTCGAAACCCTAATACAGAACGGCGATCGGAATGATGTCGAGGCCGAAGTCGCCAGGATAACAAGCCTCAACCAAGTACTAATGTCCGTCGGCTATGACAGCTTTATGTTTGAGGACATGGTCGAGGAGACGATACGCCTTCTCAAGGATATCGCGGCTCACATGGCGGATCCGAACGGGGCCATGGCTATCCTGACGGATCGGTTCAACGATAGGAATTGCTCCAACGCCATCATCTACCACCTCAGGCTCCTTGCCTGTTCTTGTCTGAAGATGTATCCCGCCGCTTATGAGCCGTTTATCCCCGAGGGCCTTGGCGTAAACGGCTATTGCTCCGATGTCATTGAGAGGGTGGATCGTGAGATTGAGCATTTGGGCATCACCCTTCTCGTCAACGTTCTCCTGAAACCCATCAACTTCGTTCTCGAAATCGCCTACCTTGACCGGAGCCCGGGAAGCCAGGTCAATATTTACCGATTCCCCGATGGCGCGGAGAGTCAAGATCCCTCGCTTGGCTCCGTCATTTACCTCCTCTACCGTCCGGACCATTACGATCTCCTCTACAAGACCCCGATCAACATCCAAATTAACCGAGCCATGTCGTTTACTCATCAACACGCAATTGACCCACACCAGCGCCTCGACACTTTCTCATCCGTCGACTTTGAATCGTTGGCTGGACTACCTGGTTTTTCATATGCTGGAACCTCGATGGCGCCGCTCGAATCTCAGTCGTTAGCATCGACCATGGCCAGCAGTTTCGTGCCGGTCCCACCGCAGCCCCAATGGATGCCGCCGCCGCCGGCTGCGTTCACTGCGACGGTGCCCTCACATCCGGTTCCTCCCCGACAGGCACCGGTACCTCCCAGCGCGCCACCTGTCGAGCCTGCGCCACTACCCTCGCGACCTTCTCACGTACCCGGTTCGCTTGCCCCTCCTCACACGTCGGTACCAAGCCCTCAAACGACGTATCATCTACGATTCAGTCAGGAGTACTACAAGCTTGAGAACTCGACGTTCCCCGAGCCGAATTTCACCACGGCCATGTTCAAGAACAGCCATTATAACAAGGCACATTACAATAATCCCGACTTTCACCCCGAAGAATGGACTCCCGACGACGACTGTTCAGAGAGAAGCGGGGGAGGTGGAGGGAGAACTAAGAAGTCGCGGCATAGGCATGATTGAGGCGTGGTTCTGAGGAAATTCTATAAAAAGTGCAGGGTGCGGCATTGACTATGGCTAGTGACAATGCTGATTCAGTAGTGTCCGAGCAACCGAGGCACTATTTTCTGCATTTGATTTTGTTCCTTTCTCTCTCTCTCTCTCTCTCTCTCTCTCTCTCTCTCTCTCTCTCTCTCTCTTTTCATGCGGAGTTACTGCCCTTACCTGGCCGTAAATCCCCGCCATTTCGTTTCCCGCTAACTCGATCGTGGGGCTCCTTGGTGATGGGACATCATCTAAAATACACCGGCGTGGGGATGGGGAGCAAAACTCTGGGAAATGCTTTTTATGTCTCAAAGGGATACCACATGTATTGATTGGCTTCGGAGGGTATGATGATGATGCACGTTATCCTTTTTTGTTTCTCTGACTTCTTTCCGTCTTCTTTTTCTTCAATTTTCTTTTCTTTTTTTCCTCTTTAACGGGAAAACAGAACATGAAATGATATGTGAGGGGACGTCTTACTTTTTCAAACTGCCTACTTGCTTCTTTTGCCTTGATCTCGACTTTTGGTGCCTGCCTCGTTGCCTTGGGATTTTTCTCTAATGTTGGACATCGCAGGGGGGTTTCAGAGGGTAAATGACGGCGGCTATCTGAATGTTCTTTTTCTTTTCTTTTGTCATCAGATCACATTGTGGCCTCTTGCTAGTTTGTGCTCTTATTTTTCGTTTCTTGACGAGGAAATACCACCTGGTTTTTGGTTCAACGCCAGGACAAACGGATTCATAGCACCGGCGTTTTTTTTCGCTCCCACTACCGTCACTTTTTCCCCCCATCACTTTCGATCTTCTTTTCACTCATTCGAGGTCGCTGAGGAGTTCACATCGATACCTTTTCTCCTTTGTTTCTGTCCCTTTTTGCTCTTCTTTTTCATGCCTCTCGTTTTTTTTTTTCCCGGGCTGAAGTGGGCAAAAGGCAGTCCACGGTTTGAAGGGAATTAATAGGGATTATGTTTTATTCTATGATTTAATTCCATCTCCACTCGGCTGTTTCCTATCCGTGATGTCTATTATCATTGAGATTACACGTATTCGTACAAGGTGGCCGTAAAAATATAGAAAAGATATGGCACCACGACATATCTCTCTTGTGTTGGGGAGAAGCCATCATCCTCCGGCCTCCAACCTCCTCTTAAACTCGGCACACCACGCTCCCGCAATAACTTCCAGATCCAACTCCCTCCTCACATCCTCCGGAGCGTTGGGACTTAAATCGGCACCAATCTCCGCCGCAACGCTCGTCACATCCCTATCCGGAATCCCACAAGGCGTAAAACGCGCCCAAGGATTAACCCCCGCATCCCCCCTCGTAGGCACGGTAATATTAAGCGCCAATCCCAACGTAGTGATATGCCTCCTCAGATGTATCCCTAACGCGGCAATCTTGCGATCGGGCGGTCCTCCCTGGTCCGTTTTTCCGCGAACCCACACCCCGGGATTTTCCTCGTCGCGAAAGGTGGATATGCCGAAGCGTTGGCGGAGCACCGAGGCGGTGGTGTCTTCGAGCAAGGAGGCGTATGCGCGGACGGAGAGGTGCGGGTGGTGAGGGGAGCGGAGGTCGATGACGGGCCAGAGGACGAGTTGGCCGGGGCCGTGGTAGGTGGTTAGGCCGCCGCGGAGGGAGTGGTGGATTTCCGGGGCGAATGGCAAAGGTGGTTGTTGTTGTTGTTGTTGTTGTTGTTGTTGTTGTTGTTGTTGTTGTTGTTCCTTGTCAGAAGAAGCGGGGAGGAAGGGATCGCGGACGGAGAGCGGGCCCGAGAGGGTCGTGAGCTGGGAGGAGGGGAGGGAGCGTTGGCGGCGGCCGAGGGTGTAGGTTGGCGTTGGGGTGAAGGAGAGGAGGATGGGGTTGGGGGCCGGGGTTGTTGTGGGGGAGGCTTTGTGGGCGTGGTGAGGGGCCGAGAGGGTGGTTTGGAGGGAGGAGGCGAGGAGGTAGGGCGTGTAGGTTGGCCATTGGGTTGGGAGGTGGACGTGGTGGATGTGGAGGAGACGCCGGCGGTGGGGGGAGGTTGGCGTCGGGGGTTTGCGGAGCGGTCGGCGGGGGAAGGGGCCGCGCATTGGGAAGGGGTTCGGGGGAGCGTGGGAGCTCCGGGTCGAGATCCTCTTCTGGACTGGAGGGGGATTCGGTGTCGGGAATGGTGCGGCGTCGGGGTGGGAGGTGTGGTGCAAGAATGCGATTCAGGGCGACATGGTTTTTTTTTTTTTGGGGGGGGGGGGGGGGGACTAGGATGAACGTTCGAAAGAGGTAGCCCGGGCCGGCAGCATAAAGCTTGAAAGTGACAGCAGGTGGCAAGTCAAGGTTGGACCCTGATATCGAAGACATGACATCATCATTTTCTGAATTTTTTTATTTCTTTATTTATTTTATTTTTGGACAAGCATCGTAGATAATTGAATGTACTGTAAATTATTAAAATTCTCACTGGATCTAATCTAGGTGTTTTGAAATGCCGTGCTAATTCGGTCTGTAGAACCAGGATGAAGGAGCGGACCGCCCGTGTCGTTGGGAAATGGACCACGCACGCAGTTTGGCGGGAGTGGCGTGCCAATGTGTGCTTGCAGTGCGCTTCTCTGGGCAAGGACGAGGGGTGCTACACAGAGGAGGACACGTCATCTCGGGGGAAAGAGCTGAGTGAGGACCTAATGTTGTGTAATATCCGCGGCGACGCTCGATCGGAGAGATCAAATCGTAGTGGTGGTCGTGGTGGGGGAGGTGAAAGTGTGGGGTAGCTGTGAGAAAGCTGGGGTGATCCTACTACTCCGTAGAGTGTCTATCTGCTCTGAAGGCAAAGAGCCGGCGACTGGCACTCGGTCTCATTACCAAGCACTAGATCAATTGGTTTCTGCCTCCCATCCATTGCCTTTTCTCTAAAAAGGGTCTTCTCGCCTAGGAAACTTTATTCTCGCTAGTTTTCAGCCTGGGCCCTTAGGTGAGAGATCAGTGCGAAGTACTTCTCCCAAGAATCGGAGGGAGTCGGTTTGCATTCTTTCTGAGCATCGAGCATTGCGGAATCGAGCATAGAGAAACGGGGAGCTCGGGGAGAGACAGTGGGAGGCAGCGGCTCGCATCGCGTACCTGGCCAGATGAGCTTTGCGGAGGTGCTCTGGTTGATGGGAATGAGTATCCAGCATGCGGGTATGTGGATATGTTCGAGCTCGGCATTACCTCCCGCTTTTCACGGTCCGAGGACATCATTTCTCTCTCTCCCTCTCTCCCTCTCTCCCTCTCTCTCCCTCTCTCCCTCTCTCTCTCTCTCTCCCTCTCTCTCCCTCTCTCTCTCTCTCTCTTATACATTTTTTTTTTTCTTTTTTTCTTGCGAGTTAATTCTCGCCTCCTTCTTTCGAGCCCGGTCCAGCCAAGGCGGGGTAATATATACAATCTGGGAATTCTCCGTTTTGACAGAACTCAATCCCCAATTCTGCTGCCGCACAGTTATCGTCAAGAAAAAAAATGTCTTCAAGAAACCTATTGAGACATAGCAGGGAGGTGACTCGGTCGATCGGATCCATTGGTGGATCAATAGAGTGATGACGACTTGACGAGACCCCAGCCACGCACAGCCAAAGTTTACTCCAGCAATCGACCCAGACGACATGTCAAGACCATAACTTCCTAGCCAATCGCTAGCCCCATGGACTTAAACCGCATCCTGCATCCTCACAGCTCTTCACCTTCGCAGCTCCATGTCGATCGATCTTGGTCTCCCGCCACCTTCGTCATGTGCCGAGCTTTTCAAGTCGCCTGCTCTCCACCCACACGCCACCATTTCTACCTCACCACACCACTAGGAGGAAACAGGTAGAACCTATTGGCTGCTGTGTACCATGAGGGGCCGATTTCTTGGGGATGTGAATACTTTGTAGACGATAACAGAGAGAACAGAGCAAAGCCTCCGAGGATGCGTGGCACACGTCAGACATCGTCGCAACGTATGTACCCATCAAACACTTGTAAACTAGTACTTGTACATCATGGTCTCAAAGGTTTAGACTATCGTGAGGACGTCGTGCAATCGCCTAGTTGCTCGGTGTCCCTGCTGGGACCAGACCCTACGTACCGACGACGACTAGTACCAGTAGACTCTAGACCCATGTTTGCCATGTTTCTCGTAAGCCCGACCTGGAAACTTTTCTGTCGAGATGCAACAAAGTGACTTTGACGAGGACTGTTGCATCATCGACCTAACCTTGAGAACGCTCGCATCTGTCCACGACCGCCTTCGGTCGATATCTGCATTCTCTTCATACGTAATGCTTTCCTCGGCTTCTAAGTCGCTACTAAATTGCCTACATTTTCCCACTATTCGTGCATTTTATCTAGCTCTTAAACAGACACCTTTATCTCCGATATAATTCGCCTTATTTTCCTCCTCCCCCTCGATCATATAGCAATCTCTCAAGCTTGGAGGAAACTCTGCACACGAGAACTGAACCCTTTGTCTCACTCCGATCCCCTCGTACCTTTTTTCTTTCCCCTCCCTGCCACGCACATTTTCCAGGTAAGTTTGGGCGTCGCAATCCCCTTAAGCTTTGGGGTCGAGGGCATGTCTTACCTAGCTCGACCCTGTTGGATGAGCTCGTGGTTTATCCTGAGTCAGGCAATTGCTGGCCCGATGCCGCAGAACAGAACTTATATCGTGACATGTCCAAAAATGGCTGACGCAACTTGTTTTCATTCTCTCTTCTCCCTAGTGTTTCTCGATTATCGCCCTCATCTCTGCGAAATCTAACTATCGCGGGATTGAACTGGCCGTGGCCTGAAATCCGAGAGCCAGTGTCCGCAAACTACCGCAACCATGCGTCGTATGTCCAACTCTCTACTCGACTTTTGCACAAGATGAAAATGAAATAGCGAAACAGAAAAGAAAACGATGCAAAATAAATAAAAACTAACAAATCCTTTCCTCCAAAGGCGCCCCCTTAAGCCTCGCTGGTCTCCTTCTCACCGCCACCGCCCTCCTCTTCCTCTTCTTCCTCATCCTCTCCGGCGTCACCAACAGCACGCCCCTCAACAAGACCCACTTCCTCCAGGCCGACACCAGCGGCATCACCGGAGCCCGCGATGTCACCCGCTGGACCTACTTTTACATGTGCGGCGAGGAGAACGCCAACTGCGGCAAGGCGAGGCCCGCGCCGCCGTTTGGCAAGGCCTGGGATGCTAATGCGCAGAATGTTCCCCAGGAGTTGATGGGGTGGGTTACTTTATTTTCTCCCGTTTGAAATACCCCGCGTCTCTTGCCTTTGTTTCTTTCCGCTAGCAGACGACAGACGACGGGATACTGTAATACTAACACGGCGAATATAGCTCCCATGGCGGCGACACCACATCGAGCTACTACTTTTACATGTGGCGCTTCGGTTGGGTCTTCTTCCTCATCGCCCTCTTCTTCACCACACTTGCCTTCTTCGCCAGCTTCCTCGCCTGCTGCGGCCGCATCGGCTCGCTCCTCGCCAGTCTTGCTGCGCTGACGGCCCTGATCTTCTGGACCATTGCCGCCGTCCTCATGACGTACGTTTCCCCACCCAACCCCCCTTCCGAAACCTCTTATTACAGTTCATTTAACAAAAAGTATCATTAGTGTCACCTTCGTCAAAGCCCGCGACGTCTTCCGCCGAAACGGCCGCGACGCACACATCGGCACATACGCATTCGCCTGGGCCTGGGCCGGCTGGACGGCTCTCCTCCTCGCCACCCTGCTCTTCTGCGCCGGCATCCGCAAGAAGAAGGAGAAGCGCGTGCGTGCCGCCGACGATGGGTTGGGCTACGGCGGTGCTACGTATGATGGGGCGGCGCACCGTCATAAGAGGTGGGGGAGGAAGTCGAAGGCGCGTGATTCTAGGAGGGTGAAGGATGAATATAATTAGGCGTTCCTGTGAGACTTTTTTTTTTTTTTTTGTGTTTTTCCTTTCTCCTCCTTCTCGCGCTTGAAATTGAGTTGAAGTTGTGAAGGGGAGGAAAGGGTGGAGCGTTTCGCATGTTGCGGGACAAGAGGATCTTGAGGTTTTCAATGCGTTTTCCTGATATGGACGTTGTTGGTGATGGTGATGTATGGGTAATGTACATGATGAACACTCTTTTAATGTCTATTCTCCTTCTTTTCTTAAGAAATATTAATCCAAGGATCAAGAATGACCCAAACTTTTCAATCTTGCTCGGCAGTGACGATGATAAACCGCATCCAGCCCCGTACATCAATCCCCGTGCCCATCCCCGTCAACATCATTATTTATATCTGCATCAAAACTCTGATGGAGAAGAGACTCGATTGGAGAAGGGGACCCTTGAATCGCAGCTGCGGAGCTAACGTAGCCCCTTCAATCTACTTCATATTCCCGCCTGCCAGATGAGATGGAGCTTCTTCAACACCTTCCATCCATCGCACATGCAGGCAGACCAAGAGCTAGATTCTGGCCGGAACTGATCATTAGAATATTCATACTCATCCCTTTTTACTCCCTTAGTGTTTCTAATGCCTGTGGATAAAGAAGGAAATTCTTCCCTGCAATTCGATAATATCTTATTGTTTCATTTCTTAAAGGCTGTCTGTGTCGATTATATCTTTTGGAATCGATAATATTTACTTATCCGAATCTTGGTCTCATCCCTCCACCCCAACCAAGCCGCGTCCAACACGATCGTCAAAGAATAACCTCATACCCCAGATCCTCCCTTCCCCTTCCCCTTACCAACAGGTTACCATTTTCCATGGTTTCTGAATCCAGCACGAAACGAAAGGCGGAAGAAGAGCTTCCTTGCCCTCGGCTGCAGCAGTATCGGCTTGATTCGCCCATCTGCCTACCCCCAACGCCGCAGGAAGGACCTCTGCCGACCTCGTCATCGATCAATAACATCATCCAGCAAAATTCCCGGGTCCGTTTATATGTCACGCCATTACACTGGCAAATGCGCCATTTGGAGCTTCTAGGCTGCCGATTTATTCCCGAGAAAGCCAGACGAAGACAAAATGGGATCAACCCAGCTCCTGAACGGAGATGCGGAGACAGCAAGGCAAAGGAGGCCCCCTCCTGTAGTGAGATAGTGCCACCTAGACAGCAGCGGCAGAGCGACGCTGCGATCTCCTCGAACGAGCCGGGTATTCGTGCGGCAGATCACCTGCTTCACACCCGCTGGAATAAATTTAAGACTTTAGCAGCTCATGACCTCCTCGACGAGTACGAAATCCGACGCATTGGGTGAGTGACGCGTTGAGGTGTTCTATAGTTGAATGCTTTGTTAATCCGGCTTCACCATGCCAGCTTCGACCTATCCTTCTGCTTCAATCATCGTAAGGTTGCTACTCTTCGAACTGACGGCATTTTCCACTCCTCATCTGCCTCCGCCGGTCCACCAACTCTTGCTTTTCTGGACCTTGAAGCCGTGGGATCGCGCCGTGATATGTCAGTTAAGATGTCAAGCTGCAACAGAGTGAATCTTCCGGTCGATAATCTCAGGTGGAAACACCAGCAGCGTCTCCGACCAACCAAGGAAATAGAGGACCCATACATTGCCGCCGTGCTGATCGCCTTAGCGCAACAACGGCGGTGCAAACAGAACGCGGGCGCAAAGGCGAGAGCGGCTATTCCAGAGGTACAGGTGGAATCCGTTCCCCCTACGGGGTCCCCGCCGATTCCTCCGCCATTGCCAGACGAGACCGGGACAGGTCAACAGGCTGCGATGGACTACAAGGTTCATGTTCTGGCTCTCCCCGCAACGGACGGACGAAGCCTTTATTTTTACACAGCTCTCATCTCTTCCGATTTCCTGAACCGACTCGACAGGCCGTCACAGTGGTTCCCAAGTAGTCCTGTTCTCATTTCGTACTACCGAGTTCCTCTCAAATCGAGGGAGAAGATGATACGCGCAGTCAACAGAGCACTGTCTGTGGTGCGCAACGAGACACTGTAATACTCATATCTCGTCCGAGGCTTCTTCTGATGTATGATGACGCCCTAGAGAAGTGTCATAAACTAGACATTGGCGATCAAGAAAAGTTACTGTGTTTATTACGTGGGCATGATCAGTGTTTGTGGCAAAGAGCAACGAAACTGCCAGCCCGAAAGATAACCGAACTGGCTCGCATATTAACCTTTTAACGCGACGCCCCCAAGAGCAGCCAGGGCTCACGATTCAAAGCTAGACGGACGATCCCGCGGATGCGCAGAAGTCTCGTCGTTCAGATAGCATCGGACCGGGGGGGAGGGGACACATTCGTCTTCACCTTCAGACCCTACTAACCTTGGCGTAGGATCTGATGCCCAAGACCTCGACCTTGTTCAAGACACCAAGATCGTCGAATCCGATGTAAGTGTCATCTATATTAACACACGTCGATGGGTTGTTCTTCCGAACCCGTTCCAAGCCCCCATCACAGATGCTAAGGAGTTCGACGGTGCTGGATCTACCTGTAATAAAATTCATAGAGATAAGGCGATATGTACACTGCTCTCGCTCAGGAAGGCCTTTCCATCCTGGCTAATGGGCTGCTGGGGGTTGTGGCAGCACAAAATGAAGTGGTGCGTGGAAAGTACCGGTGAACTGCGGACCAGAGCCATTGTAGCTGTAGTTATTTTGAGTGCCACTACTCGTATTGATATTCTGGGGGCCGGTGCCGTAGTTATAGATGCCTCCCGTCCGAGCCTCATTGTCGTTCGGAGAATGCAGAAATGTCGAATCTGCTGCGTCCTCTAGTGCCTCGGACAGCTGCCTAACTTGGTCCCCGGTCGCCGATTTGATGGCATGATTGCCCGTCAAGAGCTGCACATCCTCGAACATGCCCTTCATGAGATCCTCCGCCATCGCCCTCTTCCTCAGGGCCCGCATTGCCAGGAAATATCTCTCGAGCTTCGGCGTGCCTTCTGGCGCGACGACTCTCTGGATTATCTTCTTCAAGAGCTCGGCCTTCTTCTTGCAAGCCCGCAGAGTAGGCGTTATCGCCCTGTATACATCGTCATCTTGGCCGTATTCCTTCAGATGCTTCTCGGCGGTCCGGAGTGTATCCTGAATGAGGGCAATCCGCCCAACCATGTCGGAGAACGACGATGGAAGGCCGTTGGTGTCCTTGACTGCATTGTGAATTCGGAGGGAAGTATCTAGGATTGTGATGATGCCAGATATGAGTCCGATAACTTCAGCGCCGGACATAATTTGGGACGGCTACCATAGGCTTGTTTGGGTCGCAACTTGAACCTGTCGGGTTTCGTAGGAAAAGGGGAATGTCTCTCGCAAGAGACTTGGATCAAAAATCGGTGCGCGTTTGAGGAAAGCAGAGTCCTCGCTGCCCGACCGCAGATTTTCGGCCCTGTTTTAATACTCCGCCACACAATAATCCCAGCCTTGCATGACCTGGCAGACACGCGACATGCCATAGCCTATCATCGATTCGCGTAACCACCTACTTCCTTTCCGCCATTGCCGCCATTTACCTCGCCGGACGTCTGGCGAGATGCGTGCAGTCGGGTTGAACCTATGGAAGCATCAGACTCGAATTAAGAAATGTCAATTCAAGTAGATGATGCTTCTCCAGCTCTGGGCAGAAACATGTGTCGTCAATCTATGGACCAGGCCGGTTTGGGCACTTCCGCGGCTTCCCCCCCACCTCTTTCCCTTCACTTTGACAAGATGGCAAGCAGACCGCGGAGGCACACGTTATGGCCGGGGGGGGAGAGAGTCTATATATTCTCGCAGAAGGACACTTCACCCACTCTCTAGAAATACCCTCCCTTGCCCAACTGATCCGTCTGAACTACTGAAGGTTGAGAGAGCAGACCCAACACCAACATCACACCCAAGCCGCATCCAGATCAAACTCCCTGTAAACACTCATCATGGGTGCCGTTGAAGCTGAGGACCCCATGTCCCTAGTCGGGGATGTAAGCGGCCACCTCGGCTATATCATGAGAAACTCAGCGAAGCTCGATGCCCAGGGCCGCCAGGAAGTTCCGCTGCCAGCCCTCCGAGTTGTTGCCAAACAGCTGCCACTCGTCAACGATACTTTCGAGGCTATCAAGGAGGATGCCGTCATTCAAAGCGAGGGACGATCTCAGGCTCTGGTACGCGCCCTGAAGCCCTGCAAGACCGGAGCCTTCTTCTTGCGCGAACAGTTTTCCAGCGTTATTTCCAAGTTGAATGGGCATGGGCCAGTGACCAGCCAGTACGCCAAGGCTGCTCTCGCAAACGGAGGCGCGGTCGAGGTCGTGGCGAAGCAGCTGCTCAAAGACACCATTGACTTGGTGGAGAAGCAGAACTTCGGCCGTGCGACCAAATCCCACATCAAGGAGCTGCAAGTTGCCCTCGATGAAGTGCGGCGAATTCCTGCGACACTCAAAACCCGTTCCAGTGGCTCTGACATGATAATCAACGAGGGCTCGGGACCGCAGAACGTGAATACCCACATTGGGACCCAAAACAACTACTCAAACTCTGGCGCGGGACCCCAGCTCGCTGGAACATTTCGCGCGCCGGTCTACTTCGGCTATCCAGCTCCTCCGCCCACTGAATCCGCTAGGGGACAGTGAAGGATCATCATCAATTGATCCTTCTTCTTTCCTCTCCAGAGTACTAAATCGGCTGATATTTGGGGACGGGCCATTGATGGATCAACTTACCGGTTGCTTTTGGTTCTCTCTGCGGGGGATCAAGTTAGGCTGCTCTCGGAGGCAATGGTGGAGGCTACATATTGCCGTGTCCATCGCTAGGAACAAGAAATGGTGGTTGGGTAAAGGCTCTGTTTAGCAGTTCAACGGCACTTTTCAGGAGCCATTTCATTTTATCCTACCACCATAGCCATCCGCGGCTCGTTAGATGAAATGGAAATGGAAGAACAAGGACAGTTTTCGTATCTCACGTCTATTATGTCTAGACACGCATCAAGTAGGTCAGGCATTGTTAACGTCCATAAATGCTTCCACCCGTGTAAACGGTATTAAACAACCGAGGTTCTGTCGCGTTTTCCCTCGATTCTCAGCAAATCCTCTCTGTATTCAGGCTTAAAGCCAAATAGTCTCCTGCCTCAGGTTGTGTGTCCATATGCTCCAAGGATAGAATGTGTTCGGTGGTGTGTTGAGTCGCCGATCCATGGCTTCTCGGTGATCAATGGGTGTTGAGAGATCTACCTTCGTGATGCCACCCCATTGGAGCTAACTATTGACATCTCATCGAAAAGCTCTCTCCCCAACCCAGCAATTACAAGCCCCACGTTGTCATGACATCCCGTGAAGATGCGCTTCCCCTGCCGATAAGCAAATTCGAAATTTGCCTTGACGAGATGAGCCGCGGTCATACGCTGGGCGGAGGAAACCGGCCACGGGGTAGTGATGAATCTCCTTAAAGCTACCAACTACTGATATGGCTCGGCCATGTTTGTAGTAAGAGCAGCGTTTGGAGCTTCTTGGAGTTCTCAGCCGAACAGATGGCTGAGGTGTTTGGGTGACGCAAGTAAATATAAGATATGGCACGGATTGTCATGTATATTCCTTGGTGATAGTAGAGGGGGTTTCTGAATATAGATGGCATCTACGTTGTAATCTCAATGTTCGAGTTCCGGTACATTGGAACATGCACCAACCTATTAGTGGCTTCAAGTTCTTCGTCAATGCGAGCGCAGTCTTGGTGCTATTTGATTCGTATCTTGTTACCCCGCCAAAGATAGCATCACCAAAATTTTTGAAGAATTTCTAATGCCCCGCATCGCTGCTTCCAAATCTGAAAATTTGCCTTCCTCCAATTGTTCCTTCCTCAGCGTCGGAGTGATTACCAAGCAACAACTTATTGCCCCGACTCGTTCCTTCCTTTTCTCCTTTCAGCCCAGAGACCAGGACGTGTCGTAGTTGAGGACTTGGAGCATATATCATCACCGCTGCCGCGCCCTGTGTCCCTTCGTCCTCCTCCCAAAAACCCATCTCGACGTCATACTCCAACCCCGCCATCAACCATACATCCCACCTTTTTCGCGAAACCTCACCTCCTGCCCACCACCAACCCACCATGTCCTCCAGCCGCGACCACGACCCCAACCACCCCGACGACGACCCTATCCTCGCCCAAGATGAAGTCGACGAAGAAATCGCCCTCGAAGACGACGGCGACGTAGCCATGGATTCCGACGCCGACTCCGACGCCGAAGAGCTCATCCTCCAAAACGACTCCATCGCCTACTTCGACCGCCACAGGGACTCCGTCTTCGCCATCGCTCAGCACCCCGTCTATCCTTCCCTCATCGCCACCGGCGGCTCCGAGGGCGAAGACGACGACGCCCCAGGGAAGGGCTACGTCATCGACACCTCCGCTGCGCCGCAGCGCCCCGTCCTCCCTGCCAGCTACAACGCTGATCCTTCCGATCCCAGCGCCGGCGAACGCCCGGGCCTCGAGGCCCTTTTCGAGATTGATGGACATACGGATTCGATATCGGCGTTGGCGTTTACTTTGCCCAAGGGCGAGGTGCTAGTTTCGGGCGGCATGGACGGAAAGTTGCGCGCGTACGCCGTGGACGTAAAGCCCGGGCGGCCCTGCAAATTCACCCTTTTGGGCGAGACGCAGGAGGTCCCCGAGGTGAATTGGATCGCCCCCTGCCCTTCGCCCGAATACCCCAACACCGTGGCCATCGGCGCCGTCGACGGTTCCGTCTGGGTATACACCATCGACTCCTCCGACTCCTCGAATCCCCTCCAGATCACCCAGTCCTACTTCCTCCACACGGGCTCCTGCACAGCCGGCGCATGGACCCCCGACGGCGCTCTCCTCGTCACAGTCTCCGAGGACGTGACCCTCTACGTCTGGGACGTCTGGGGCCTCGCGGCCGCCAAGGGCCTAGGTAGCGACAACGGCACCGCCGTGTCCCTCACGGGCGCGGACCAGCGCTTCGCCGTCGAGGGCGGCTTCTACTCCCTCGCTGTCGAGCCCAAGGGCGCGTACGTTGCCGTCGGCGGCGTCGGCGGCGCCATCCGCATCATCAGCCTGCCCCGCCTCTCGCAACAACCCCAAGCTCGCTCAGGAGGCGCGGGAGGTAAGCAAAAAGCCAGAGGAGCGGCAGGTGGGGGCGAATCTTCCGCCGGTGGCCAGATCCTCGCCTCTATCCAGACCCAAACAGACACCATCGAGACCCTCGCCTTTTCTACGCTGTCCTCCGGCGCCGCGGGAGCCGCTGCCCAGACGACCCTCCTCGCTGCGGGAAGCGTAGACGGGAGCATCGCCGTCTTCGACGCCTCGAGACGCTTCGCCGTGCGCAGACACATCCAGCACGCGCACGGCGAACACGCCGTCGTGAAAGTCGACTTCGTAAAGGGCCAGTGGCAGCTCACGTCGTGCGGCATGGACGGCGTCGTGAGGCGGTGGGATCTCAGGGCCGGTGGCACCGCCGCCGGTGCTGCGGGCGCTGATGGTGGTTTGATCAAGGAGTGGAAGGGCCATAGGGGGGATGGAGAGGGTGGTGGTGTTTTGGGTTTCGTGCAGGGGGAGACGGGGGAGAGGGTTGTCACTGCGGGGGATGATTCGGTTGTGCTTGTTTTTGAGGCGTGATTTTGAGGCTTGTTTGTTTCGGGATGAGATTTGGTTGATTAGAATAGAGGGTCAAGGGAATAAAAATCTGTCGTGTTCGTGATACCACATCTTTTTTTCACGCCTGTTTTCTGGGGGTTCTGCAAGGGAGAACCGCACTTCTAGTGATCAAATGTGATGAGGTCTATTCTGTAGAGGATCTGTATCTTAATTCTCCTCCATTTAATGTCAGCTACAAGAATCCCCCGTCTTCGAGGGTCTAGGAATGTCCGGTTGAAGCATGGATCGATCGTTTCCCAAGACCATAATTTTTTTTCCCCCTTCTTCTAAAGAATCATTTCCCAAAAGCAAAAAGCAAAACCCAGTGATGATGAAATCAGAAAAGCAGATAGTAATAGTATAAAAATGCCCCAGGGACGCCGGAAGTTGAATTCTGTGTCGGTCCAGAATGGGTTGACGAAAGAATATGCCATAAATATCAAACCAAGATCATTTCCAAAAGCGGTTCATCATGCCCGCTCATCGAGGGTGCGTGTGATTACACAAGGTCGGGTTGTTTACTGCTTCGTGGTATCCTCGACCGGAGGGCAAGTGCAGAAGAGGTTCAGATCGCCATAAGCTAAGAAGAAGTCAGTCAATCCATCCACACAGAGACAAAAAATTCACGAGGCTGAACTCACCATCATCCACCCTGGCAACGCTAGGCCAGAACTTCTTCTCCTTAAGCCACGCCACGGGATACGCAGCCTGCTCCCGCGAGTAAGGCCTATCCCACTTGCCCTGGCCATCGCCCTCCACGATATCCGACATGGGATGCGGCGCCAGCTTCAAAACGTTGCCCTCCCTTGGCACCCTGCCCTCCTCGACGTCGCGAATCTCCTGCCTAATCGCCACCAACGCGTCGACGAACCGGTCGAGCTCCTCCTTGCTCTCGCTCTCCGTGGGCTCAATCATGAGCGTGTTGGCGACGGGCCAGCTCATGGTCGGGGCGTGGAAGCCGAAATCTTGGAGACGCTTGGCGATGTCGATGGCCTCGACGCCAGCGGACTCCTTGAAGGGTCGGGCGTCGAGGATGAACTCGTGCGCGCAGCGGCCGTGCTCGTTGGTGTACAGGATCTTGTAATGGGGCTTTAGGCGGGCGAGGAGGTAGTTGGCGTTGAGGAGAGTGAACTTGGTAGCCTTGCGAAGACCGTCGGTGCCTGATATTTTGGTTAGTGTTAGGTAGATATGGCTTAGGGGAGAGGAGAGATGAGGGACGGAGAAGGGTAGGAGAAGGCAACATACCCATGAGTTTGTTGTAGGCCCAGCTGATGGGCAGAATGCTGGCACTGCCATAAGGCGCGCTGCTAACCATTGGCTGATCCGCCTGAGGAGACTTGGCGGGCAAGAAAGGAACAAGATGCTTCTTAACACAGATGGGACCGACACCAGGGCCACCGCCACCGTGGGGAATACAGAAGGTCTTGTGAAGGTTGAGATGGCAGACATCGGCGCCAATCTCGCCGGGCGAGCTGAGGCCAATCTGCGCGTTCATGTTGGCACCATCCATGTACACGAGACCGCCGTACTGGTGCACAATCTCGCAGACCTTCTTGACCTCGGGCTCGAACACACCGTACGTGCTGGGGTACGTAATCATCATGGCGCCGAGCTCCTCGGCGTGCTTCTTGCACTTAGCCTCGAGATCAGCGAGATCAAGGTTACCGGTCGTGGTGTTGCACTTAACGGGGACCACGCGCATTCCCGCCATGGCCGCCGAAGCGGGGTTCGTTCCGTGGGCAGAGACGGGGATAAGGCAGATGTCACGCTTAGGGCCGGGCTGGGTCTCGTGGTACTTTCGGATGACGCGGAGACCGGCGAATTCTCCCTGGGCGCCAGAGTTGGGCTGAATGGAGGTGCCGTCCATGCCAGTAATGGTGGCCAGCTGCTCCTCCAATTCGCCAATCAGACGCTGGTAGCCGCGGTTCTGCTCGGCAGGGCTGTAAGGATGCTGGTTCGCAAATCCGGGGAGGGTAATGATTTCCATCTCAGTCGTTCCGTTAAGCTTCATCGTGCACGAACCGAGAGGAATCATCGAGTGGACTAGCGACAGATCCTTGGACTGGAGGTGGTAGATGTAACGGAGGAGCTCGGTCTCGCTGTGATAGGTGTTGAAGACTGGGTGCGTCAAGAATTCGGAGGTACGCTTGACAACGGAGGGTATTTGGATCGACGAGGACTCGCCAACCTCCTGGACCGCCTGTTCGAACGCCTCCTCGTAGGAGACGGACTGGTTCTTGGTAGCAGACTCCTTGAGGACCTTCTCGAGGAGAACTTGAAGATCCTGCGGCGTCAGCTGCTCATTCACGCTGATTCCGACATCGCCATTGCCAAAGTCTCGCAGGTTGCAGCGCGCCTGACGAGCCCTCTCAAGAATAGCCTGAGCTTGCTCTCCAGCCTTGAGCACAACGGTGTCGAAGACGACGCGGCCCTGGGGGTCGAGCGAGCTCTTCTCCGTCTCGATGCCGTAGAATTCAGCTACGGCCTGTACGAGACGAGCCCAGGTCGTAAGCTTCTCGGCCTGCGCCTTGAGGCCGCCGGGACCGTGGTAGATGGCGTACATGGCGTTCATATTGGCGAGGAGGGCCTGAGCAGTGCACACATTGCTCGTGGCCTTTTCTCTACGAATGTGCTGCTCACGAGTCTGCAGCGCCAACCTCAAGGCCGGGTTTCCGAGGCGATCCTTGGAGATACCAATCAATCGTCCAGGCATCCTTCGCTTAAGGTGTTCCTGAACCGAGAAGAAAGCAGCGTGGGGTCCACCAAAGCCGAGGGGGATACCGAAGCGCTGGGCACTGCCAAGGGCGATGTCAGCGCCCCATTCGCCGGGAGGAGTTAGGGTCGTGAGGGCGAGAAGATCGGTAGCGGCGCTGAGAAGGGCGCCCTGCTCGTGGACGGCATCGGCGAGCTTCTTGAAATCGTGGACGTGGCCCCTAGTGTCGGGGTACTGGACCAAAACACCAACCAAATCCTGTCCCAGGGCCTTGATGGTCTCGAGAGCTTCGGCCGAGGATACGTCGACAACCTTGAGATCCAGCTTGAAACCCTCGGCTCGGCTCTTCATCACAGCAAGGATCTGCGGATGAACGCGGTCGGAGATGACGTACGTCTTGCCGGGGCGCTTCTGGCGGGAGGCTGGCAAAGCGTGAAGCGACATGGTCATGGCCTCGCCGGCGGCGGTACCCTCGTCGAGAAGACTGGCGTTGGCTACGGGAAGTCCAGTAAGATCCGACACAACAGTCTGGTAGTTCAAAAGACTCTCGAGACGGCCCTGGCTGATCTCGGCCTGGTAGGGCGTATAACTCGTGTACCAAGCGGGGTTCTGCAGAATGTTCCTCGCAATGACTCCGGGCGTGATAGTCGGTGAGTATCCAGCACCAATGAAGCTTGTGAAAGTCTCGTTGCTCTCGGCCATCTCAATGGCCTGGCGGGCAACATCTCGTTCATCCAGGGGCCGGCTCTTGGCCTCGGAATCCTGGTTGAGCAGCTCCCGAGACGTGGACAGAATGTTGGCGGGGATGACCTGAGCGATGAACTCATCAAAAGACTGGGCAGGCGGTGAGAGCGCCTTGAGCATCTCAACGGCCTCTCCATCATCCGGGCCGATATGCCTACGAGGGAACGTATCCGACTCAGTTACCATGAGCGGCCTCACGCGCTCAGTGAAGACGGCGGCTCCATTGCGAGCTGAGGTCGACAGGTAAGCGGCGGACCTCAGAACCGGGGAAGGGCATAGCCTCGTCGTGTAAGTTGCGAGGCGCGGGGCCTTTGGCAATCGCCGCAATGTCAATCGTCGCATCGCCATTGTAGTGATGAGGCGGCTTCAATGGGCTTCCTCCGAATTGTGCTGAAGAAGCACGTGGCCGTATATCTAGGGTCTTTCTCTTTAGAAAATGAGTTTTTGCTACTTGAGGAAGCCCGAGATCGGATCACCTCGGCTTACTTGGAGTGGGTGGTGGGGAGTTTCAACAAGAAAAAAAAAGGTCCCGCAAGACCTCGAGGTACTCACACCCGAGACGAATCAATTCAAGGCCACCGCAACAACACAATCCGGGGTAATGATGCGTGCTGGAGAACTGGGGCGAAAATAGAAAGCAATTGATAAAAGACTGTGGACAGGAGAGGTCTGGGCCGGGACAACCAAGCTCTTTGTTTGGATCAGGTTCCTGGAGAAGAGGGATGGAACGTTGGAAGTCAATTGATTCTTCTAGTGCAGATGACTCTAAGCATATTTACTCCAACGTTGAATGCTAGCAAAAGGTCTAGACCGCCTAAGGATGAATACATTACAAAATAGCTTCTTATCTCCGCTCTCCCTTGTCCCTTCCCAGCGGATGTGGACCCCGATTTCTCTTCGTTCCAGGCCGGCGTCCAGTACTCTTGCCGCATTTTTGTGCGTGATGTGGGGACATCGATGCGATTGTGTAAGTAGTGTAACGAAGTACTGGGTAGACTCGGCTGATTCCGGATATCGGATATCGTCACAATTCGCCAGCACAAATCATATCGAATTCCGCGATAAGTTCGCATATGAATATTGCAGCGGCACGCGTCGGTTTATCTTCGGCAGAATATTGCCACTGCCATGCAAGGTACGTCACTCGCGGGTTTTTGGGTTTCTGAAGAAGTAGTTTGCTGAAATTTTTCCAAGCTAAACCAGAGCAAGGCGAATATCAACCACGACTTTTTATCGATCGCGAACCGCTGCATACCGAGATCTCGATTCCCCGATAACTGTTCCTAATCTAATAATACCGCCAAAATGTTCGGAGGATGTATGTGATGACTCACAAATGCTGGAGAGAAAAGAAATCTCCGAGGGATGCAGAACCAGTGACTGACAGCTCTTTTCGCAGTTGCGCCCCCCCAGATCTCCGAGGAGGAGATGAAGCACTTCGAGGCTGAGGCTTCCTTCACCGTCCAGCGCTCTCTCGCCGCCGCCGTCTTCCTATACCTCTGTATGATTCCCTACTTGGATAAATCGGACCCGGTATCGCGGACGCCGCACGCTGCAGACTGCAGGCTAACTTGTCCCCTTTGCCTAGCTCCCTACGCCATCGACGCCGTCAAGATGATGTTCTAAGCATCTGATTATTTGAATATACGCGACGGGCAAGATCGCACGACCTAGCTACAGAAGGCGACTTACCAAAACCTCAACATCGATGGACGGCTAAAGTACTCCCGCGTGAGGGAGCTGCCGCATCTAATAGGGTGCCCAATGGCAAAGGGCGAATCATCCACTTTACGAAACGATCATTTTTTAAACTTCGAAATTCGTGTATTATTGGCATGTAGGAACATCGTTCACGGCTACAACGGGGAATCAATAGAGGGCGATACTATACATTACATAGCATTGTTGGACAAAACAAGTCCGGTTATCATTTAAAACCATCCACTTCTTTTTTCTAACGCATCACTCAACGCACACAGTAAACGCCTTTTCAAGTCCAGTGATATCTGTAACCCGCTCGGTTGGTTGATTAGAATGCGCACTGTTTCTTCCTCGTCCGAAGACATTCGCAGCCATGACCCTAGGTAAACCCTACGAGAGCCAGAGCGGTTTAGACGCAGAATTCCTCGTCCCTTGTATCATCACGACGTTGAGTCGCGGTCCTTCTCCCATTGCTCAAAGTCACTCTTGATCGTCTCGACCTCCTTCTTTAGGTGCAGAAGTTGCTTCTCATAGTCCTCCAGCACCTGCATAAGCCAGTTAGCACACTTTCAATCTCGGCTGAAGGATTACCGAAACATACCTTCTTAGCCTTGATTTCGGTCTCCTCATCAAGCTGTTCCTCATCCCTCGAGGCAGGCTTGTTAATCTCCTGCGTCAAGCGCTCAGCATATCCCCTAATAACAATAAGCCTGCTCCACAGCTCCTCCTCCTTAGCACTCAGCGCAGGGTCCTGAATCGAAGCCTCCAAGGCCTTAAGTTTAAGCCGCAAGTGGTCCTCGTCTCCGCTCAGAGCGTATCCCCGATTCCGCAACACCTGAACCTTGGCCGCCAATCCTATACAGCGCTCCTGCAGCACGGTGTGACGCCGCCTAGCAGCGGCGGCCCTAACGCTGGTCTGGAGATCGTGTCGGGAAAGAATCGCGTCGAGAGCGCCGTTAATCTGATGCAGCCTCGTGTTAAGATCGGCAACGGCTCGCTTCTGCGTCTTTAGACGATCGGATAGTCCAGTGAAGCCGGCGCACATGACGGGGATGAAGCCCGGCGCGGGCTTCTTCTGCAGGGCCTCCTCCCATTCGCGGGGGTTCTCGTGCGGTAAGGGCTTGTAGAAGGGGATGTTGGACTCGTCGACTTTGTTGTAGAAGTAATGCTTGAACACGCAGTTGGGGTTCGCGGGATCCCACTTCTCCATGAGTTGTTGGATCTGTTCGGTTAGGGGTTTTTGAACTGTCGCGCAAATGGGTTAGTATCCCATGAGCAAGGAACGAGCTTTTCCGCACAGGGATAGACTGAAACATACGGGGTGTCTCCTTCACCGGTTGCCAGAGCGAGCTGGACAATTGCGCTTGAGACTGTGCCAAGGTGGGAAGCTGCGGCGCCTGTTGCTGGGGTTGTTGGACCGAGGCAGCTAGAGGGGCTGTCTGGCCAAAGATAGAACCCTGGGCAGGGGCGGCTTGTTGTTGTTGCTGCTGCTGCTGGGGCGCTCCAAATATTGACTGGCCCGCGGGCCTCGCAAATATGGACGACATTGTGGATGGAGGTGTGAAGGGGGCTGGTGGAGGGATGTGTTTATTTTGATGGCGGTTGTCGTGGAGAGAAAGCGGCCGAGATGCAGAGACTATTTAGCTTAGAGAGAGCTTCACGCACTGCACTTCGGATATCTCTGACCAGTATTCGGAAAAGGTAGAGAAACGTCGTCGGCGTCGCGGTCGAAGAGGATATGGAGGGGGGCAGGGTGGTGTCTTGGGTTGGAGTGGATGGTAGTTGGGAGCTTCGAGGTCAGAGCTACGCGAATTTTGAGGAAGGCTGAACCGGTGCGAATTTCCCGTGTCTGGGCTGCACTTTGGCCACGATCTCCCAGTCGAAGTCAAACTCTGACTACGAGAAATCCACACATTAAACCTTCTATAAACGAGATAGGCCTGTAAATCGATTAACGTCTATGAATTTCTAGAAATATTGCGGTAAGTTCATGAAATTTCTTTCATATTGCACTTGGCTGTGGGAGTGGGCGAACTTAAGTGACGAAATATGCACTGTATTATCACACCAAATTTGGCCCTGTCTCTACAGTGTTTGTCTTTCACATTGAAGTATTCTCACACTGCCAAGCAGCCTCATAGAATTCGGCCAATCAAAACACGCTTATACAATATTCACCCTCCAAAGTCCCCGACATCATCCAAAAGCTTCATCACTCCAATCCGAAAAGCCTCAGACAACCCCAGCAGCCCTCGGTCAACATGGCGTCCCGACAGACTCAGTAAGCCCTTCCCCAATTAGCGATGGTCGTCCGCATTCCAATTGGCGTCATTCTCCCCACCCAGACTCCCCCAACCGCTGACCAGCCGAACTCCCCGATCCCGTGAGCGAAAAGGCTAACCGTTCCATCTCCCTCGCAGGTTCAACCAGCAGGTGCTCATCGACACCACCCCTCTCCCCGCCTCGATCCCCCCGGTCAAGGAGATTGGTGCCACCTCTGCTCCCCTTCTCTCGGCGGCTTTCTTTATCGGCGCCCGGTGCCGCGACTACAACGATGACTACATGCAGTGCAAGACCGAGAAGCCCGGCCGTGGCGAGCTTGAGTGCTTGAAGGAGGGCCGGAGGGTCACGAGATGTGCCGCTAGCGTGTATGGAGTCCCTTTCCATTATATTGGCCCACGCCGTTCGCTGCTTGCTGTTCGGCGGCGACGTCAGACCTGCAGGGGCATCGGTGATGGATTACCGAGGTCTTGATTCGATGTGAAGGCTAACGGTGCATCGGGATGATTAGGCTTAAGGATATCAACACACACTGCTTGAACGAGTTCCGCAGGCATTGGATGTGTCTCGAGGAGGGAAACCAGCAGCTCTGGCAGTGCCGCCCGGAGGAGTGGAAGTTGAACAAATGTGTCTACGAGAACCTTGTACGTGTCTCGAGAAATCTCCTCAATCAGCCAAAAGAGAAAGAAATTCTAACTCCGTCCCTAGAAACTCGAAAAGGTCGTTCCCGACCAGCCCAAGAACTCCACACCCGTCCACCTCAGGACGAGGCAAGTCCTTGCCGATTTCCCCCTCCTTCGGTCGCAAGGAGAACCCTTTGTCCCGCCCAAGGCCGATTCCAAGGACTCTTCGTAATTAGGGCCAATTTATCTCACTACTACTACACCCTTTCCATCATTTGACATAGACGTCGAACTTTGATGTGTTTGTTATACATACATGTAGCTTGTGGCGGGGCGGGCATGGATATGTACATAGGTCCATCCAGCTCGGGCTCTTAGTCTCGAAAATCAAGGTTTTGCTTTAGAATTCATTTGTACTCTCCTATTTTCTGGGAAGCATCCGAATATGTCAATATGTGAACCCCGGGCCATACCAGCCTCTTACCGGAATCTTGTGTCCGCTGGAGATATCGGGGGCGTCGTGAACCAATGTCGGCATGCGGCTTCTCCGGGAGGAACCAGAGCACTTATATCTTCCACTAATGACCGACACTTTGTTGAACGTAGTTAGGCCGCATTAACGGCACGCAGTATCAGCACCAGGACAAGTGCCTACCCGGCCCGGGTGCGTGGCTTGTCCACTACCAAGTCCTTCCTTGACACCTTTGTTTTCCCTGCCGGGTCATTACGGGGATACCTTTTGATTATCCTGAATCCGATAGTGATGGAGATGCCTTTGGATAATAGGAATTTACCGAACCATTGTCATTATTTTATTCTCTCACCATATAAAGCGGAGATCTTTTCCCATATTCTTTAGGACCCTAGATCTTCAACATTTAAGAACCTTATATGCACTCACGTCTAACACGTCATCCTCGTAGATCAAAACATAAGCCGAAATATGTCATCCTGTATCTAATAAAACCAATCAATTAAAAACAGCCATTGGTGAGGTCGAAAACGCCGTCTTCAGGGAGTTACCCGAGCGTCCATCCATACTCCCGCCTCAGAGTAACACCGACATTGGCGGAACACCAGGCTTTCAAATCCAAACACCTCATCAATCTTGTCCTCCTGGGTTCGTCTTGATAGAATTAATCCTTTTCTAACAAGCACGGGATTATGAAACAACAAGATTCGGATTCAATTTATACGAACGGATACTTGCTTGGGAGAAGACAATATTCGCACGTCCGTCTAGGGTGAGAGAACAGTAGATACCCGGATGCCGTGCAATCGGAAAATAAGAAAATCCATGAGTTTCCGCATATTACCATAGTAACTCAAGACTGCTCCTTTCTTTCTCCCGGACAGCCGTCTTTCGTCGGGAATTTGTGGTGTGGTCTTTTGAGAGAGCGCAACACCGGTTTTCTCCATCGTTCAGGGAAGCCGTAAGAGTTTCTATCACAGGTAGATGTACTCTTGCTTCGTGTCTGCTTCCCAAAGAGTTTCGCTCCTCTCGTTTCTCCCAATATTCGCCCTGTTATGCTATCTAACTGGAGGCTATTAACACACCGAACTTGGGCAGGCCGGGAAGAAAGATATTCATAGGATTCATCACAACGGAAAGGGAAAACTCAGGACAGTAGCTCGGGAGGAGACAAGAGGCAATAAACGCCAAGCATGGCATGCTTCCACCCCATGGGAAGGTGGAAGGTGGGGATCTCTCTCTCTCTCTCGCGTATGGAATTATCACTCAGAACACCTCGAAGCTGGGTGAATGCAACACCGCAGATAGATAGATGCGCAGATGTGACACAGCGTAGGTTTGAATGCTCTGAGCGAATCACCGAATCCAGCCATCTCCATCGTTGGTATGGGTGTACCTTCGACGAGCTATGATAGAGAGATTACATTCAATGATCCCAACGTAAAATTTCAGGCTATCTCCACCTATTGACCATGCCTCACCTACAAGAAACACTCCGTGGATAATAGAGAACTGGAGGTTTTCACAGGTTCTCCTCTGAATTTACCGCGCCAAGCCAGTGTTTGTGATAGTCACAATACGTTCTGATACTGGATTGGCTTTTCTCGATCGGAATTTGAGATGGCTCGGCCCTTCAGTCCCGGGAGAAACATAAAGACCAGGGCTCCCGCAAGACAGTCTCGACCGTCGGGGCCCCATAAAAGCGACATTGTTTCTAGGGTCCTAATGTGATTACCTCAAGTTAAAAGCTTTATTTGGAGAGTTAGCTTTAACGTCCTCAGGATGGCATTTATTCTGTCTGTGGCAGAGACCCGCTCCGGCCCCTTGCGGTGGACTGCACGCCGGATGTCGGGGACGATATGCTGCGACTGCTGCGCATTCCCGGATGATGCAGACTCGCGTGCCGTGCGAGGAGATTCTGATAGGGCCATTAAAAGTAAGAATCTCCGGATGTGTGATGAGTATCGATGTATTCTCAAGTGTAGGGATTCATATGAAAGGTCTCGAGTCTTGGGACCCTCTCTGTCTGGACCAAACAGCTGGCCCGAGCTGGAAACACCACCAGGGCCTCCAAACACGAACTCCCCTACAAAGTAAACACCAACCCGACTGACGTTCAATAACCGAGAGACAGTCCACGGAAAGGACTGCCCTTCCGAAACTGGCTGAACCCCACATATGGGGGATACAGAGAAGCCCGCAGCTCTGTGGAATCTCTCAGCACCACAATCGCCTCACTGACGCTAAATGACAGCTGATATCAAACCCTCTGTTTCAAATTTGGGCGGCGACCTCAATCACTTACACCCTACGCCCGGCGAGAGAGAGAATCAAAATGTTTCTGCGCCCATTTTCGGGACCATGTAGTTGTTTTCTATTTAATACGCTTGGCGGCTTTCAGCATTATGGTTGGGACGCCAGACCATCCGATCTGATCTGATAAAAAAACCGCAGGGGAGGGTCTGGCCCAAAGAATGCAGGTCGTGATGGGTAGACCCGGCGGAAGTCTCATTGGTGGAGGGCTATCCGGGCTGCGACATTGAGTCGGCAAGAAAGAACCAGTCGCAGCTGTTATTGAATTATCTTTTCTCCTGTTTTGTTTAAACCGGGAACAAACCGTCATCCTTGCAAACCGTCTCATCTTTGTTTCTCGGTCAAAAAGTTCCCCCAAGAAGTGGAGAACGGAAAAGTCAAGTAAACTATTATCCTGAGAATTCCGCCCCTCCATGAGATCAGATGAGATGAAAATCATAAACAAGGCGGCAAAAAAGCAGGCAGGGCAGTTATTGCCCGGTTATTATTCCCCGCCCGAAATATTGCGAGCACCTACCCGGAAATAAGTGAGGATAACAGACGATCCTATTCCGGGGTGGGTGCGGGGAGGATTTGTTACTGGGGATCAGATCAATAGAATATCGAAGGCTGTCATATACGGCTTCAGACATGGTGAGTATAGAATGCTTCGATCCCTACAAATCGGGGGTATTAGTTGATGAAGGCCGAAAGTGCTTGGGGTGAATAGTATCAATATTGATGCATGTCTGGTAGTTGAGATTGCTAAAGATCCATCCATGCGGTCTTTTCATGTTCTATTTATTACATGCGATATGATAATTTTAATCCCAACTCCTCCAGCTGGGTACATGCAGACACGTTAATATTCGCCAACAAGGAAAATAGCAAAATGCAGCTCTGAACATGTACGGGTGACGGCATGTAAGAGACGGGATATCCAAGTTCCCAGGTGACTCCCAGAGGACACGGGCAATATTGGCGGCAGTAATTCCACCCAGGCATGTGGCCCATACGCGAAAGGGAGGGTTCGGCATTTCTTGGATGGGTTTCTTCCAAAGGAAAATACCCGGCCGCTTAGATTGATATCACAATTCGTGAAGATGACCTCTGCTATTATCTGCTGTCCTTGGTGTTTGTTGATTGGCCTTCGCCTTAAATTATCAAATGCATCAGCAGTGTTACAGCATATCTCCAAGTCTCGCGAAGAGGCAGTAATACATTCATCCCACAAGAAAATATTTGCGGTATTCTCGTGAAAAGCCTCCCTCATCCACAGTCGAGAGACGCAGGGCAGGCTTGATGCTTCAAACAGCGTACCCGAGGAAATGGAACAGATTGTCGGCCAGGTGAGCTAACTCCTTACTCCATTGTCTCACCATCTGTGGGCTCATTAGAATTTTTTGAGATTAGCCCGCTTAAGGGATTCCCAACTTTGCTTTTCAACCCCGCTTCGTGTGTTTCGGAAAGGATCTAGAGAAGGAACAGGAGGGAAACAGAGAACATAGGGGACGTGATCACCCGATAGGGGAAGTGGGAGACAATCCGAGGCTTTTTTGGTGATGCATCAGGCAGGAAAGCAGGAAACAAGAAACTACTGCCTGCCGGTCGTGAGCCTAACGCCACGCACTTATACCGCAAACCCAGGTTCCTGAAAATCGGAGCACCGTGATGGGTCCACGTTTGTCTGACGTGGTCTTCAATTCTGTAGTCTGAATAGGCTAACTTTCCACTTGCGTGCATGCAGTATTAGAACGAGCAGCTAGATAATACGTTTTTTTGAGCAGAAAGAGCCCCGAATGTCTTGTCCAATGTCTGAGATCTGAGAGAGACAGGGGCAGCAGTGGCGGCAATAAGAGATACACGGTTGTCAATCGCTCAGCGCGCCTTGCAGAAGAATGTGCTGTGCATCAGACAGCGTCGTAAACCTTATCGGCAAGGCGTCGTGAAATCAACGAAGTTTATACAGAAATATTGGCCTGGGAGTTGACGCCGTAAACACCGAAGACCATGGCATCGAATCATTGAGAATATCAATGAACGAGGCGCTTTGTACACCAGTATCGGCCAGTCCAGGCGACAGGAGGTTCCAAGGACGCTGTCGTCAGCGCCGAGGTTCAAAGCCCTCGGCGCTTCGAGTGAACAAGCCAGAAGCGCCGTGGTTTCAAAGTCGGTCATTAGAGACCACTCGGAGGACCGGCGTCCTCAGACACGGTGGATACCCTGAGCTAGAAAGGACAGCTGGAATAATAAGAGTTCCCATAAAAAATGAGATGACAGAGTTTCGAGACAAATTGGAACAGCGGGAGCTAGGGTGAGATAAGTGGCACTCTCCAATTTTCAGACTGGTGTTTGCAACTTTTCTGTGATGAATGATGGATGGAAATTAGAGGCTCATTTTCCATAAAATCCTTTCATCCTCATGTAGACCAGGGTTTCCTGCGTTATCGTATCCCTGGGCCCAACTGACTGGGGAGCAACGGCAAGGAAGCACAGCGGGATCGTGGGATCGTGGATCAGCCAACGCTAAAAATCATCAGAGAAAGGGAGGAACGCCCACACTAATCTGGGCTGTCGATTGACTCTGGAGACCAGCGAAATTAGAGCTGTTTCAGGATCAACTGGGATGATCTGCACTTGTGTGGGGAAATGTGCTGGTGCCCTTTGGAAGATGCTCCCTCCTTCTCCCATTGGCTCGTACGCTTCCTGTTCTGCAAGGAACCAGCTTAGATCATTGGATGGAATCATGATGAAGGCCTAATTTGGCCCCTTCTGTTCCTGGATTGGCGGTTCAGAATGGAAGGAGAAGAAGGCCAGGGGCGTGTGGCTAGATCAAGGAAGGGGTGGCTGCATCGAGATGACCACACCGACACTAAAATCAGGGGGAAGGCACCAGAGACTTCGTTGTCCGAAGATTGTTCATGTCCCATTTCGAGACGAAAGGTCCCGTTTCTAGGAGCATCCTGGCTCATTTTATCACGGTTGATATCGCCGCCCAGATCTCATCAGTGAGTCTGCCTGAAGGAAAAATACTTCATGGGATTACTTCGTAGTTGTACGTTTTCCATCTTCAAGATGATGAAGATGGCCTGCATCCCTCAATTGCGCATTTGTTGGCATTAGCAGGATCAATCTTGATGGGACATTCTGACCAGGTGTGAGTTACACCGCACTAGAAATTTCGTCGAATCTACGAAGTACAAGATGAGAAGATGCCAGAACTGGCGTAGATTGAATGTGTGCCTCATGCCGACGCTAAAATTCTCGCTGCAGCAGGATCTCCTTCGTACGCAGCGATGGATCAATATGCTCGAGGTCCTTGGTAAGCGTTGACTTAACATTTTCCCCAATTAAATCCACTCCAGGGGTTTCTACGAGGCAGTCAATGGTTGCTGTTGGGCGAACATGGTTGTCCGTTCCCTCGTCCGTGCCGTCTCTTGAATTGGAGGGGGATTTTAAGGAAGATGGACCCGGTTCATCTGGTAATTGTCAAGAAGGGTAGAGATTGCCAATTTTACAGCGTAGCAGACTCGTTGGTTTAGACTCGGATGCCCTGGTACTCACACACTAGTAATCGCCCTACCAGTACATCAATAGACTTCGGCTGGTATCTGCGCACGGGGGAGCGGTCAGGGGCTGGATTGCATGCAGGTACCATTGAGCATTGGGCAATTCACGATGTTGCCTCGATCAATTCGTAGTGTTGCCCAATGTACCAAGGCGTAATTAGCTTTGTTACTGAAGTATGTCGCCAACATTCAGACCACCCGTTCTACTCTTATAACCAAAGACTCCTTCATTCGTTTTCAACTCCAGAGGGGAGAAAGGGGTCCTTGCGAAGCTGGTATGTCAAATGTAATCCGGACCCGAGCACACCTGCGCTATTGACACTGCCAAGCATAAATCCAAGACTCCAGATCAACATAGGGTCCGAGATATTGGGGACAAAATAACCTCGAGGGGAGTTTCCTTCGTAGTACTTAGTCAATGGGCTAGTAGTGCTCTGGGAAGGTTCGATGTTGCCCCTCTAGTATTCCGCTACAAGTAAAACCCCGGTGCTGGCGCTTGGCCAAGTCCCACGCTCGATTTCCAGGGTGCGTCTCTCTTTCCACGACCCTTTCATCAAAGCCCCTAGCGCCCTAAACCTCAATGTACAAAGTAGACTTGACCACCGCATTCGTAATTGTTGCCGACAATGCTCCTTCATTTTCAGAATGATTGTACTATGTACCGTTTTCTAGTAAGAGATAGAGGTGTTATCTGGAGTACCATATACTCCGGGGTGTAATTATACACCCCATTTCCGAATCCACACCCTCTGGTCATCCACCATCGGTGTTAGTTCAAAGTACCCCGTCCCTGTCCCCTGTTCCAGCCCGTGTTGTGTCTTCCATGTCGTCTTCTCTGGACGGACCCCAGCAACCTTGAACCCCCTCGAATAGTCCCGGACTGGACACCGCACCTCTCTCCTCAAATACTAAACGGGCCTGAGACCACCTCGACGGCCTAGTTTTTGTCTCTTCTTCTCTTCTCTCCTCCAACCGTCTGGTTTTCCCTTCCCGTGCTCATACGCCAATATTCTTTTTCGTGTCCCGTCAAGTCACTCCTTTCTAGACAGGCACAGTCCACTCCTTTTTATATTCACTTCGTCTCCTATCCCTCCATATCCCCCTCGCCGGTTTTTTCGAGTTGAACAAGGCGCTCCCGACATTCGGTGTAGTGAAAAGACAAGGCAGGATCTAGCATCCCCAGTGATATCGGAGCCCGGAGCCTTCCCTTCCACCACCAACATCCACGACTTTCGTCGAATCTCTAAACGAACAAGGTACCTTGAAGGACCTGCCATTTTCTGTGATATCAGCAGTGCTGTCGATCTCCAGCTGGAACTGAAAGCAACCCGCGCGACTCCAATTCGCCGAGCATCCCTTTATACGTCAGGACAAAGACTTCATCCCACTTAGCTTCGAACATTTTCAAAAGGTAAGCCGACAATGGAGTAGACCCCATGTGCAGAAGACATGGGAACAAGGCATTCAACCACGGCAGGAGACAATGAAGTGGTCAACCATGAAACGCACGGAGGGCTTGATTCCCCTCATTCGTTGTGATGGGAGGAATGTTAGATTACACGAATGCAAGCAGGATACTCACATACCAAAACAGGTTTAAACGTCAGACCCAAAATCGTTCAAGATGAAGGCCTCTCTCGCTCTTGCCGTGGCCAATGCCATGCTTGCTCTCGCCAGCCCTGTCCACAAGCGTCTCTACGTCACCGATCTCGATATTAAGACCGTAACCGTCTTCGTCTACCCTGACGGTTCCCCTGCTACTCACCTTGGCCCTCAACCCACCGATAAGGCCTTCGCTGTCTTCAAGAACATCGCCAACCCCGCCCCTACTCCCGAACCCCAGCCCGCTCCTGCTCCCGAGCCTGAACCGGAGCCCGTCGCTGACCCCGCGCCTGCCCCCGTGGTTGAGACCCCCGTCGAGCAGCCCGCCCAGCAACCTGCCGCCGAGCAGCCCCAGGCGCAGCCCGAGCCCGTCCAGGCTGCTCCCGCTGGCAGCGCTCAGGAAGCCTCGCTCAATGCCCACAACGTCCACCGTTCCAACCACTCTGCCCCCGCCGTCACTTGGGACGGCAACCTTGCTTCGTACGCCCAGCAGCTCGCCAACACTTGCAACTACGGCCACGACACGTAAGCCATCCTGCTTCATCTGCCTTCCTCGTCCGTTGCCTGCGTCAAAAGCTAATTGTATCTAGTAAAATCGGTGGCGGTGGCTATGGCCAGAACATTGCCATGTCCGCTTCTACTGGCGACCTCCCTGGTGACGCCGATGCTCTCCAGCGCGCCATCACTGGTCTCTGGTACAACGACGAGTTCAACTGGTACCCCAGCTTCGGCGCCAACCCCGACATGACCAACTTCGAGAAGTGGGGCCACCTTTCTCAGATCGTCTGGGCCAGCACCACCACCATCGGCTGCGCCATCTCCTACTGCGAAGCCGGCCAGCTTGCTAGCGGCATGCGTGGCTGGTTCGCCGTCTGCAACTACGGCCCTGCCGGTATGCATATCCCCTCCCCCCGTGTGACTGGTAATTAGAAATTATTTCTAACTCGTTTGATAGGAAACGTTCCTGGTGCCTACGCCCAGAACGTCAAGGTTCCCCTCGGCAACCCCACCGTCCTCGCGTAAGAAGGAGCATTTCATGGAAGAAATAAAAAAAACTGAACGAAAATAGGCATTGGAGGAGGGGTCTTCCAATGCCTACGCAGATCGGTGGCACATGAACCGGTCTCCCTGAATGTTAAAAGACCTCTTGTTATGATGTTCACTTCTGAGATGTAGTTTACGTACCTACCGTACTTAGCGACGTCGCATTTTTCGATTCTTCCGCTTTTACATGCTTCGTCCAACTTTTTTTCTGCTGTTTGCTCGGCGGTGAACCCATGATGGGTGGTTGAAACGATGTGTGGCACACATGAATGTGCCCGGTGATGAAAGGAGGGGACGAGGTTGTCTCTTCCTCGACCCCGAACTTTTTTCTATTTTCTTTTCGTTGTCTACGGACCCCTTTTATCTTTTCTCCTTTTTCACAATTGCATCTTGCATTTTATCAGATTTGATGTCTGCATATTTCTTTGTTCCAGCTGGTCCATGGGTTTAAAAGGTTTTGAGATTTAAAAAATGGGAGTGTTTTGGAGTTTTTATTCCTCGATGAGCTGTGTTGTCGTATGGATCGTGAACTTAACTGAGGGATATCAATTTGTCCTGAGGAAGTAAGCCCTAAGACGTAAGATTGTAAAGAGATTGACATTCGCGCGTAGAGTGCCTTTGATCTGGGGTGCAGATTCGGAATATGTTTGCTTGAATGTTGTGCTTGGAGTGAAGCGCAGAGGGACACGTCGAACACTGTCTCGGCCTCTTCCGGCCCCATGTCTTCTGCCGACGCCGGGAGCAATGACCAGCGACTGCTTTCTCGGTTCTAAGCGGTCACACATTACGAAGTAGGCGCATTCATCTCAGGCGTCTGGAAGAGGTTGGGGGTCTTTACCAACCCAACATCTTGCCCTAGTACAAGTGTGTCTAAGTGATCGTTCTGAGGGTGGCTAATTCTAAATCGGATCGGTTGTGAGAACCTCATCGTCGAATTTATAGGTGGAGTTAGTAACAAGCCACGGAAGCTCTAGTTGCTCAGTCGCTTCCCATATTGATTATTGCGATTGGGGGCAAGGCGGCGGCGTGAAACCCGTTGTTGTCGGAGAAGGAAAAGGGAAGAGTCAAATGGCGAGAGCGGCCGACAGGCGCTACAGTTTTTTGTTGATGACCTGCCCGGTCTACGAAGTACTCCATGAGATGTTCGAGATGACGGAAAGGTTGTCTCGGGCCATGCTTTCTTACACAATGATCGCATACCGTCGTGCTGAATAGAGAAAGCGGCGCGAGCATAACGGCTTAGCACTTCTTCGAGGGCATCAGCAAAAGCCATAATGGACGGGTCTCCCAAAATGAGCATCTGCAGCGACGGAGTCAAGAATGCCGCAGGGTAAGCATCCAATCGCTTGTTACACAACGTCCCTCCAATGCCAAGGGCGGAGGAACCTTCCATGGCGATGCGGGAAAATCGGCCGATTCAGCGGGTCTGAAATTCCAGAACTGTTTGTTGGGTTTGCGCCATGGATGGCTTGAAGAGTGGAAGTTTGGTTCTATTATTATTATTCTATTGACAGCAGGTCGGAGCAGTCAATTTGACCGTTTCATCCGCCATCAACCAGTTCATTGGTCGCCGATGCGCCAAAGTCCCCGATGTTCGGGCTCTTCACTCCGGGAATGCCAAGCCACCATCGACCGGGCCCAAGTCGTATGTGTTGCACACCATTGACTGTACCGAGCATACACAGCAGCTCGGTTGAGCCCTGACTTTTCGCTAGTTAATAGCGTCAATATGTTATGTATTGCTCACATCAATCTACTACGGTTATCACTAAATAATATCGATTCTTCTAACCAATGAGTTCTCCCTCTCTAGACTAGGCCAAGAGAAGAAAAATAACCCGAGCCATACGAAAGATGCTGTTGGGCATAAAAGGCTGTAAAACTGGTGATGCAAGTCGGAGCTGCGGGCTGATAGTCCATCCGAGAAGGAGTGGGGAGTCCCTCCGTGGGGGCTATTTTTTCCCCAGACTCGGACATTCCTGCTGTTTGTTTCCCAATTTTTAATATATTACTCCCTTGAAATCGGGATTTTCCCACAGCTTGGCGCTTGTGAATGGAAAGGAAAAAAGGAGCTGGGAAGAGTGGTATTTGGGTGGGCTTATATGGTGAGATTCCGGGCAGGATGAGGCTGGGCATGACGGAGACAGCTGACCTGAACAAACAAACTCGGGTTTAGTATTATTCCTTGTGGAACCGAGGCTTGGGCTAGGGTCCATAGCTTTGGAATCTTAGCCAAGATGAGGGATGAATGTTTAAGAGCGTTGCAGCGGCATTCATATAATATGGACTGGCTTTTCTCTCGACACGGAAGAAGGGTCATTTCTCTCAACTTACACCCCGGTACCCATTACAACCTCCGGAGCCATATTATCTCCGAGTGAAGGGGGCATAACGCGATAGAGGAGACCGGAAACGACTTAGACGCTTACAAGCATCAGCGCCGGCGGTGATCCGCGCATGCAAAGCCATCCCCGCCCGTGCAGACTGGCTGGATGCTTATGCTCTCAATACGGTCGAGATTGTCGACCATATAGTTTTCGACTTTGCCCTTAATAACCTCGCTACAACCCAATACTACGAGTAAAGAGGTTCATCTTGTACCTTTTTATTCGCAGACAGAGAACATTCTGCGCATTCGGCCTAGATTGGTTTACACTCCTTTTCACGCTCTTATAGACCCAACATGACAACCCCATCCCCTTACTCTGGCCGAGTAACCAAACGCAGAGACGGACGAACCAAACCGACCAGCGACTGGGAAACCAATTGGCTCATCACCATCTCCGCCGACTTCAGCAAGCTTCCCGACGTCTCTCAGGCCCGCCAACACAACGGCTGGCAAACCATGAGCAGCCCCGTCTCTGAAACGATGGAGGATGCGCCGCCATCTCATATCCCTACCCCACCCCCGTCGTCTATGCCGTCCACAGCACACGAGGTCGAGATGGAAACGATCATGAGGGCTAGGTTGGGCGTGCCGTACCCGGAGATGTTGCTGCCGATTCCGACTCTGGAGCTTGACTTTCGGTTGGCGGTGAAGTTGAGGAAAGCGAGATGCATGGTTAGGTCGGGTGATGGAGGTGCGAAGGAGTTAACTGTTGTGGAGAGTGGGACGTGGGCTGGATCATTCGGGAAGGGAGTTGTTCGGGTAAGTGTTCCCGGATGACGTGGGAAGAGAGTTTCAAGCATATACATCTTTATGGATCATACAGGTGTTTGCTAATGAGAGGGTGAAGGTCGGCGGGCACGATTTACAACCTTCACAGCTAGCTGAGAAGACGAGGGCGAGACTCGACACCGCTTTTGAGCTTGCCACAGACGACGAGCCACCTGCTAAGTCGGTTTTGTGATAAATGCCCTTCTTCTACACGAGCTAACGAGTTTTACAGGCTCGAGTTACGTACGCGGGGCTACATATCCTATCTTCCCGGCGCCCTAGACACTATCCTCCAAGGAAACATCGACGACACGAAGAGCTACACTTTCCGTATGGTCATGTCGCTTCGGACGCAGGATCCGAGATATGCCGAGACTGTAAACCTGGGACTATGGATCGGGTCTGGAGTATGGAAGGACGATGAGTTGATACTGGAGTGAGATGCATTTTCCTTTCGTCCCCCTTTGTTGGCATCCCTTCCCTGGCTATCTGTGAAACTGACTTTTTATCTACAGCTCATATCGAGTCTCTTAATGCTGGTTCCTTGTTTGTCATTTATAGTTTTGCATAGCAGAGGTGTCCGGAGTTGGCGTCGAGTTATCTTCACGAACTCGTCTTCCGGTCTACTATACCACGGAGGAGTTGTCTTCCTTCTGAATTGGCCAATATTACCCTCTTGGAGAGGATTTCGGTCAAAACAAGACATTTATTTTAAATTGCTAGTTGGAAAAGTCGTCACGTCGTTCGATTTCTATGTTCACATCCTTAAGTGTTCTCACGCTTCACGCTGTTGATGCCTTCCCCCTCAGAATGCAACTTGCCCCCTTACCTCTTACACTCTCCTGCAGATATGAATTCCTTTCCTTCCAATATTCATGTAACTCGGGCACAAATTTGTTCGTCGAGAAGCACCAAGGCTAAAACGTTCCAGCCTATCGGTCCAAAGCTTGCGCGATGCACTGAAAGAGAGAGATGTCAGTTCCATAGTCGAAGATGAAAAAAAAAACGAAAGCACCGCAAGCCGGCACAAGAACAACTCACCATCCGATGATACGCGCCCCTCATAGCCAGCAACTCCGCATGCGTCCCCCTCTCAACCACTTGACCCTCACTGAGCACAAAAATAACATCGGCATTCTGCACCGTCGCCAACCTATGCGCAACAACAACCATCGTCCTCGCCCCCTTCATCCTCTCAAACACTTTCTGAATCGCCCTTTCCACCTCAGAGTCCAAACTCGCCGTCGCCTCATCCAGCAACAAAAGTTTCGGTCGACGAACAAGAGCCCGCGCTATGGCGATGCGCTGCCTCTGCCCGCCCGAGAGCAGGACGCCCTTTTGGCCGACGCGCGTCTCGTAGCCTTCGGGGAGGGAGATGATGAAGTCGTGCATCTCGACGGAGGTGCAGACTTCGTGGAGGGCGGATTCGGAGATGGTGGACGGGTCGGGGACGCCGGCGAGGATGTTTTCGCGGATGGTGCCGCTGAAGAGGTTGGATTCTTGGGCGACGAGGGAGATGTTTTGGCGGTAGGCTTGGAGGGGGATGGTGGAGATGTCGGTGTCGTTCAGGTAGATGGCACCGGCGTTGACGGAGTAAAATCTGGACCATGTTAGTTGATATGCAGGGACATGTGCGCGGAGAAAGGAGAGGGATCTCAACAACACCTTTCAAGGAGGGAGACAATGCTCGTTTTTCCGGCCCCTATATGGTTTTTAGTTAGAGTCTGGCATGGAGGTTAAGTAATAATTTGTTTATTAGCAGGCAACTTACCGGAAGCTCCCACGATCGCAGCAAATTGCCCTTGTTTGATCTATTGTCGCAAAGTGTTAGCATGGTAGTACTATAGACAGGTGAAATGAGGACTCTCTTACGGTAAGATTAAGGCCATTGAGAACAGGCGCATCTCTAGTAGGATACCGGAACCAGACGTTTGAAAACTCAACCCTCACGCCCCTTTGTGAGTCGCTATCCATGCCCGCCTCGAAGCTCTTATCCTCATCCTTGCCCTTCCGGGAGATCTGCTTCTCAGCCGTCCCCCGCCTCGGGGGCCTTGATGCAAGGATACGATTCGCAGCTGCTGTCGCCTGAGCGATATTAGGTGCGTAACTGAGCCATTGACCCGCAGCCATGCCGCCTTGCATCACAGCGATGTAGACGACGAGGTACTGGAAGGTTACATACTCGCCTTCAGCGAGGAGCTTTCCGCCATACCTGACGAGAGTTATTAGCATCGCAAAGCCTCCTTTGTAAGTAAACTCGCCTGGATCCTCCAAAGAAAAAGAGATCTTACCAAAGCATGAAAGCCATGCACAGCAACTGCATCCCATCACTCGCCGCAAACACCAATGTCGAATACTTTGCCTTGTGCCACGCCTTATCCAAATGCCTATTCAGCAAATCCTCATACCGATCCAAAATCCCGTCCTCCATCGTAAATGCTGTCACCGTCCTCGCCGCGCCCACAGCCTCGGTCGAAAACCTCGCACTCTCCCCAAACACAGTCCTATTGGTCTTTTCAAACTTGGACTCGTACCTGATGCGGTAGAAGCCGGCCGCGAGGACAAGGGGTAGGGAGCCGCCGAGGGCCGCGAGTGCGAGTTTCCAGCCGAAGTAGAAGGAGAGGATGATGCAACCCGTTACGGCAAGGACGGAGATGAGGGCGAAACCCATGTTTGTGCCGAGGAGTTGTTGGAGTTGGGAGGGATCTGTGGCGATGAGGGCGGTTAGGGCGCCGGGGGAGTGGTCGTCGGTGTCGAAGAAGGAGATTGGTTTTGAGATTATGTTTTTGAAGTATTCTTTGCGGTACGTTGCTGTGATTTTCTAGGTAATTATGTTAGTTGAAGAAGAAGAGGAAAGTGAAACGACGGGAGCGGAGGAAGCTCAAAGTCACTTACAAAGGCGAGAGTTGTTGCCGATCCGCCGAGGATGCAGTAGCCAAGTCCAACAGCGCCAGCTAGGGCTGTGAACATGATACACCAGAAGTTGATGTGGGCTCTGAGGGCTTCTCCCCAGAGATAGAATCCGGTGAGTGCATTGGCAAAAAGGAAGGCCTGGACCGGAGTACAAGCTAAGAGATACGTTAGAGGCTCCCAACAAGCAACTAGGTACGACCAGAGAAACGGAGAGAAAGAGGAATAAAGGAATAGCCGGAAAGAACATAGAAACTCACCTCCCGCAATGAGGGCCCCGAAGAGCAGAGCCGTGTACCAAGGCCACTTCTTACCCTGCTCGACAATCAAGGTACCAAAGCTGCCAAAGAATCCCTTGGGAACATACTCCCTTTCGGCTCCATCCTTGGTCTCACCACTCGTCGTAGTCGCGTCCGACTCCATTAGATCCATACTCTTATGCTTATCCCCCAAGATGAGCATCTCCGCCAAACTGACCCTCTCCAAACTCCTCACCCACTTATACTTATCCTCCTCATCCTCATCCTCGCCAAGATTCATCTTCTGCGCAGTAGCAAGCTTCCAGTACGCGCCACCAACTTGGGCCATTAACTGCTCGTGCGTCCCCTGCTGCACGACTTTACCCTTAGCCAAGACGACGATGTTGTCGGCCTTGCGCACCGTTGAAAGGCGGTGGGCGATGGTGATGGTCGTGCGGCCTTGGGAGGCGCGTTCGAGCGCCGCTTGGACGATTTGTTCGCTGCGCACGTCGATGGCACTCGTGGCTTCGTCGAGGATGAGGATCTTGGGACTACGGATGAGGGCGCGGGCGATGGCAAGGCGTTGACGCTGACCGCCGCTTAGTTTGATGCCGCCGTCTCCCACTTGAGTTTGAAATCCCTTGATGAAACATTACGACGGTTAGATGTTATGTTCAGAGTGTTTCTGAGTTTGAAGGGAAAAGGGCATACCTCTGGGAGCCGAGAGATGAACTCATCTGCAAAGGCTTCACGACAAGCTTTCTTCACGAGGGTGGTTTTCTTCTCTTGGGACGCGTTTTCCCAGATTGTTCCGACGAGGCCGTACTCTATGTTCTTTTGGATGGTGTCGTTGAAGAGGAAGGGCTCCTGCTGGACGAGTCCAATTTGAGATCGCCACCACCGGAGATCCATTTCTTTCAGGTCAACGCCTCCGCAAGTAATCCTTCCGTTTCGGAAGTAGTACGTCTGTGTCGCATCTCCCATTAGCAAGAAATGGCCATGAATAATCGCCTGATTTTCTATGGTTCCCTTCTTACCTTTAAGTTCGTCCTCCAGTCCCCATCAAGCTCATACCACCTCTCAATCAACCCCACAATCGTACTCTTCCCAGACCCCGAAGGTCCAACAATAGCCGTCGTCTTGCCGACAGGAATCTTGAGATTGACTGTGATGAGAACTTTCCTGTCATGACGCGCGGGGTACGTGAAATTGACGTTGGTGAGCACGATGTCTCCCCTCGCCGAGACTTCGGGAGCCTTCTTCCCTCCGAGATGGGGTTTGGGAATGTCGATGCCGTTGAAGAGGGCTCTGGCGGCTATGGAAGATCGAATCGCTGCTGAAATGGGGGCAGCTAGGCCGCTGACGGAGGCGATGATCATCATTGTGCACATGAGGACACTCCACGGCAAGACAGGCGTGTCAGAAGTTGCGAGGCATGGATTAGAGAGCGGAGAGAGAGCGTCTTATGCACTTACATGACGAGGGTTCCAACGCTGGGTATCTCAAAATTGAGGTACATCTTAATCGCGAAGTAGAAGGTAAGCGCATAAGTCCTGTAGATCTGCGTGTTAGCCTAGAGCGAATCGGCGAGGTGTCTTCTGTCTGTAGGTATCTCCACACTCACGCATATATCGTAAAGAAGACTATCGTCACGGTTAGAAAGTTCTCTCATCTAGCAAACATCATTTCAGTCTTCTGAAGGGAGATGATTGAGAAACTCACCAATGGCTTGCTGGATAGCCACAATCTTCGCCATCCCCGCCCCCCTCTTCCTCGACTCCCTCACCCAGCCCGCATACCTCTCCGCCATCTTTGCCTCAGCACCACAAGCCGCCACCATCCTAATCGAGTTTAATGCCTCCCCTGCTACCCCTGACGCTGCCATGTCCGACTCCTCGACGCTCTTCAGCTTCCGAATCATGAACGGCATTGTAGTCCCGTACGTGATGGCAATCACGACCAATCCGCTGGCGGACACCAAAGTCAACTTCCAACTATGGGATAAGGCGATAGTAAGGGCGATGATGACAAGAGATAGGGCCGTTACTAGGGAGCCGAGCTTTTCGCCGATCCCGAGCTGGACGGTGTTGGCGGTGTTGGTGAGGATAGCTGTCATGCGGCCTGCTGGTAAGGCATCGAGCATGGAGATGGGTTGTGGAAGGACTGATGTGAGGTATTTCAGGCGGAGGTTGGCAGAGATGCGGAGAGAGTTCATGCGGAAGCCGAGCTTCATGGGGGGCTTTTGTCAGTATAAAGTTCTGGAGGAGAGAGGAACGATTGGAAGTGGATTCGAGGTCTCTTTTCCTTACCATTGAGCAGTATGAAAGGATGAATTTGCCGATGAAGAGATAGATCATGTATAACCTAGTCTTGTTATTATATACGTAGAATATTTCGATTGTTAGTCCCGGAAGATGAAGAATGACTTACACGCATTCTCGCACTTCGTTTTTGAATAATTGTTGATGTCTTTCTGTTGACACTGTTGGATCATACGCCGTTGCAGCAGTTACAAGTCGACCTTTCATCGAACTTGTTAGTACCAAGACTGTCCTGTTTCGGAGTCACCCAGGATTTTGAGAACTTACCAAACACGATGCTCGCCAAGGGCATGATGCAGCCGGCTGCCATGGCGGCGACGACAGTGAAGGCAAGCCATATCCTATCCCTCGTTGACGTGAAAGTGAACAACCTCTAGAAGCCGCCATCAGTTTTCATTCCCCAAGAAAAAAAAAACAGATAGTAGGGAACACACCCAAAAAGTAAAGAACCGCTTCTTATACTCGTCCACCTTTGTCGGCGGCTTCTGAGCCGCACCCGGTTTCGCGGCCACCTTCTCGTCCACCTTTCCAGCAGCACCGCCACCCGCCACCGGTGCAGCAGCAGCTATTCCAGCTCCGGGACCAGCCGGCCCCGCGGGCGCAACACTAGCCTGAGACTGAGCAGCGCTCTGAGGCCCCTTGAATATCGCGCCCCATTTCTTCAACGAACTGGGTGATCTGGGACTCTCGGGCAAATCTGCCAGGGTAGGTTTGACAGCGGACCCACTGGCTCCCGCTATCGGGGCCGCTGCTCCCACGAGTCCCTTTGTCGAGGCGAGCGAGGCATATGACGGTTTCTGGGAGACCCCGGCGCTTGGCGGGAGGGACTCCGTTGTTGTTTGGATGGATGCATAGGAGGCTTTGGGGCCGAGGGAGCCTGGGTTTAGGGATGTGCCGGCGGGGGTTGGGGCTGGGGCTGGGGCATGTGCCGGCGCTGGGTTTTGCGTTGTGGGAGCTGGGAATGAGGATGAGGCTGTGGGCGGAGTGGAAGGGGTTGTGGTGGTGATGGCCGGGGGAGGCGCCGGAGCCCCAGAGGGGAGGGGTTTCGGGTTGTCCATTGTGTAGGTGCTATAGCTTTGGGCAAAGGAATGAAGTTACAGCCAAGAGAAGTGACGCGCACGATGGTAGTATCTTGAGATGAAAGAGAGAATGGCGGTACTACCCGCGGAGCTCAAGGAAAGGGAAGAAAATCTGAAGAAGAGCAAAACGAGCGAAGCTTGGCATGAGCTGGACGAAGATGCTGGAGAAACCAGCGCGCTAGAGTCTTCTTGCCTCCATCACCGTCCAACAACTTTCTCTTCTTTTCGTTTCTCTCGGCTTGAGATTGACCTTGTTTTTTGCCAAGACACAGAAACAAAAGTGATTACGTGCTGTTTCTAGAAGGCGGATAGAATGCGAAGCACAGGCTGGTTGATAGGTGATTCTGTAGTAGCCTCAGCAGTGTGGGCATGCAGAGGTAGCCTAGCTGATGGCTAGTACTTGACTACTACCGGAAACCTAGGTTTAGAATTCTACTCTATTTACATCACGTTCTTCAAATTCTCATAGGGATATACGTACATGGAAAGGATGTAAGGTGCCGGTACCGAGATACAGAGCGAAGAGATTGTTGGGGTTGGGAAATCAGGCAGCGCGCGCAACGAAGCTCTTTTGGCCTAGCCAGTTCTACAGCTCCTTCGATTCGGCACTCTTTCTTTGGGAATGAAAACCCTCGGAGTGCCGGAACAAAGCGAATGTAAAGACAAGGGTGCCGACCCTAGTGCAAGCCCGGAGAAGTGGACGTCTAATTAATTCCTGAACCTCGTCCGTCAGATGTCGTTCGGATGACACAGGCCGAGAGAACCGGATGATGGGCTACGCAGTTGCTTTGCAGACATTACACAGCATCCAAAGAGTCAGACAGATATACAAGATATTGATGAGCTAGAAGCAGCATTACAGCAATATGAATAGCCATATACAGAGCAGAGGGCGAGAGAGTTTGATGGGTATGGATGTCCACAAGGATCACTACCCACTTCTGAAGAGAGAGTGTGGATCAACCCGGGCAATCCCAGACTCCATCAAGGGGCGCGAAATTCGGATCAGATCTAGTTATGGCAAAAAAGGTACGGCGTGGTGTGTAACCGGCTCATATGTCACATATATGAGTTGTATGCTTCGACCAGAGTCTACCTGTACTCTTCACCTGCGAGGGCTAGCATTCATCATTCATATTGCCCTTTTTGGTGTGGTCCGTTCCGGCATGGCACTCGGTGTTATAGTCCGTATTATAGGTGTTTCCCGGAAGCGGGCGCAGAGAAGGCAAAACTCGCTTCCCTTCCATCTCGAACGCGAGAGCCAGACGGAAGGGAGAAGGAAAGAAGAAAGATGATGGAATGGCCTCCGTCAAGCATCAAGCCGTCAAGACGGACACGCGTTCAAACATGACAATCTCTCTTCGCTTTCAAGAGTTTGCCCATTCCCTAGTTCGCGGGTTGAGAGTGTGATGATGTGGCTAGGCCTACGTACGACTCGACTTCGGTGGTTCTTTGCCACGAAAATGTCTATATATCTTTTTTATCTTTCGATATTAAATCAAGTCATTTACAAGCAAGAGGTCCGATGACCCTTCTTCGTTTTCGCCGCCTCACAGATATACCTTATCCTTTCAACTGCAGACTAGAGACCGGGAGTGGTCCGTAGTCCATATCTGCTTGGGGTTAATTAATTTACAGAGAGTATTACCCAATTCCCGCTTCCACTGCCATGCGCCGCCCCGGCTGTGGTCTTCGGCTCATTTCATTTCTTTCTCAACCTTGAGCGGGTTTCAAGGGAAGTTTTAAACGTGGCATTAAAAAATTGGAAAAGTCAATGGTGTGGAGGGCTGTTCTTTTCAGCCTGAATGATATCAACACACCTTGGCTGATCCGTATAAACTAACGTGATGTACGAAATAGAGCTGTCAGTCTCGAGGAAGTGGAGGATCAACGCAGCTTAATCGTACACCTCGTACCCTTGTCGGATCTCTCTATTGTTCCTCTTCTTCTTCTTCATTGCCATTTTGCCTCTAAGAACAGGAAATGAGAGACTGCTTATCTGAGGAAGAGATCCGCGACGATGAGAACTAAGTAGGTTGGACGCGTGTCTCCTGTAAGTTGGATTTTCTTTCCTTTCGCCCTCATTTCATATTCCCGCTTCGGATAGTCATCGCGGTAGTTACGTTGGCTCAACTGCTTCGTACATCTCGCTTGCCTAAACCCGCCTCTGGGAGGAGGCTGAAAATAAGAATGTCGATGGCGACAACGGTGAGCCCACCGGGATGTAAGCGGCATCTCATCCGGGTCCTGCATACGCAAGCACCGTTTAATGGCCCGGGCTCTCTCTCCGTCCAGTTGTAGCTCGCCATCCTGAGTCTATATGGCCTCTTTCGCGGTGTGCCCCAGCCCAAGTATCACAAGCTGTACAAATTGAGACTCTGTCTCGGCGTGAACATAGATCATCCCGAGCCTGAGCTGGCGTAACGCCGAATGCGTTCGTCCGCATTCAGGCAAGCTCCCTTCCCTTCCACATGTCCACAAGAGAGCGACCCCCAATCGGTAGACCTTACCGGTTTTTTCTTTCTTTTTCCTTTCCCTTTTCTCAAGTCCCGGGCGAGGTAGCACCAACTCTTAGGCTGCTTTCCCCCGCGTATCTACCTTTTTGCTTAATTTGAAAATGCCAAGCCGACGGAAGATTTCCCTAATGAGCCGACCTGTCAGGACCTTTTCCGTGGCACTATATTATTTCAGTCCTCATCTAATGCATAAACCGGGAAGAGTAGCTCTTTGAAGAGGGGTCATGCTCCGGGATAGCTTCACTTTTTTGAGAGGCTTCTCAGGGGTCTTCTCTATATGTATTATGGGGAACTATGTTCCACTGTTATGGGTAAAGGACCTTTTTGATATTTGTAACTCTATTGATAGCTTTGAAAGTGACAGGAAAGGGGTGGTGTGGCCATGAAGAGCGAGATAGCTGAGAAGAGCTGACGCCGAAAAGGAAGGCAGAAAACGAACGAATATTTTATAAGAGCGCAAGCTGGTCGAATCGAAGATGTCAAGTGAAAACGTGGAAGAAGAAGAGAAGTTATAAACAACGAATCGAAGGCTGAGGCGAATAGAAAAAGAACATAAAGAAGAAAAGGAAGACACTGAGGGGAGAAGAAAAAAACCATCACAGGTCTAATGCAGTGATTCGATCCATCCATCTACTGAACCTGAGCCATCATGTTCCTGAGTGTATCACCCAACTCCTTTACCAGCGTCTTCTCTCTTGGGAGAGTATGTCCTTTTGCCGTATCAAAGATGTAAGCCGTGTCCGCGTCGCAAACGTTGTAAAGCGCCATCGATCCGTCGAGGTAGGGATCGAGCGAGCCGACTACCATGGCAGCCTCGTCAGTAACCTAGCCTGGTTTTACATGGGCATCATAGAAAATAAAACTCACTGATATGTGTCGTCGGAACCTCGATCATCAAATCCGCCTCATCAGCAAGCACCAAAGTCAAAGTCTTAGGATGCAAAGGCGGCCAACCCATAAAGAAAACACCACACTTCAGCATCGGCTCAATACCAAACTCCTTCTTCCGGACCTGCTCGAACAGGAGCAGGGTCGCCGCCAACATAGCACCCTCGGAGTATCCGATCACGCCGTCGAAGGGCCCGCTCTTCTCCATGATCTCGTAGAGGTACTGGATGGCACGTACGGTGCTACGCCTGCAGTCGGCGACGCCCTCGCGCATGAGCTCGCGCATGGTATCCTCCGGGGTTTCGCATTCGGGAAAGTCGCGGATACGGGAGAGGACGTCGGCGCCTTCGACGATGTCCGGGTCGTCGGGCTCGATGAAGCGGTGGTAGGGAGGTTGACCGAAGAATTCTTCGAAGCCTTCTGGTGGCATGGCCTCGCAGTTGCCGTTGATGAAGTGGAATGTAGCCGATTCATCGGAGGTGAGTTCTGTCACAATTGGGGCTAGGAAATCGGGTGTGTGTAAGTTTCTCGCGGATAGTAATGTAATGGAGGGAGAAGTTTGTCTGATGAAGGTGGAAAATTGAAGCTAGTACAAGGGAAGCGATGTCCATACCGAGCTGAACCTGGAATTTCTTCAGAGGCTGTTAGTATTTGCGATTGCCCAATCCAATAACTAATCCTCTTCTCGTCGATCTAGATTTCACTGAGCAACACACAACAGCCTGCCGACTCAAGATGCGAATGGCAACGCTATGGCATCCCCGCTTTGCGATGGTGAACCTGTACATCCGACATCTCTAGAGTGGGAAAGTTATCATCTCAACTTACATCCGAGCTCCCGTAAGAACCGGGAAGACACAAGAACCTCATGTTGACCGTCGAAACCGAAGCCGATATCCGAATTGAAGGTGAAGAAGAAGAGCAAAGACCAGGCCTTTGCTCTCAAGCAATGGAAGATCGGCACCGGCCTGTGAGGTCAGAGGTGATATCCGATGGGAGGATGCGGCAATCTGGTGCGGGGGAGGGGCAGAGGTGTGATGGAGGGGTGAGGGGACACTCAACTTCTCCCTCAGGGGGTGTGGGAGAAGAAATGTAGAGGAAGGCAAAGGAAAGGCCAACAGGACCAAGAACCTAGCTACGTTGGAGTAGATCGTAGTCACGAGAAACGGGAGACAATGTAGGCTGAGGCTCTCTGGAATCGGGATGCGAGAAAGGGAGCTAGTAGATGGTGTGGAGGGTGCGGGCCAGGAACTAATAGAGATATGGGGGGAATGCGAACGGGGTTCAGATCCAGAATATCATGCTCTTGAGGGAGATACAATGCTTGAGAACAAGCGAAGGAGAAATCAATCTGCTGAAATGTGAGGTAGGAGATAGAAGCGAAGGGGAAGATCAAGCTTGTCAAAATAGGTCTTCGTTTCGTGTAAATACGACTGGAACTAGAAACGAGACCGTGAATCTTTAATGCGTGCGCCTTGAAATACGAGGCTAGTTCAAGAAAAGCAGAATTGGTGAAGTAGCAAAAGGCGTATCATATATAAGAAGAGAAAGATGCGAGGCGTAAACGGTTGAGCGGAGTAGCTTCAAGACGAAATGATGCGAGAAGGGGGCTAGGAGTTTTCACGATGGCATCGAAAAGAAGAGACAAGGTTGTGACTTTAAGACACGAGGGGCAGAAGAAGTGGTCAAGAGCCGTAAGGCGGGAAAAGGGAAGCACCCGCGCCCAGGATCACGCAGCCTATAGTTCGTGAAAAGAGAATAGGGAAAGGGAAATTTTGCAGAATAGTAACTGTTAAGGTTCCAGCAATTTCACATATTGCTCGACCTCTACGGATAAGACTAGCCTCGTGGCATTTGACAGCTTAATTCCGGAGCCAGGGTCGGGCAGAACTCGAGTATATCCGCCGAGTGCTTCAGTCCTACAGTCTTTCTACCATCTGTAAGCCGTGGGATATCTATACTAAAATACTCATTCAGATTTTACCCTGGATTTGACCTTCCAATGTGGGAATCGAAGTTGGAGAGGTCCGCTTCGTATCTCTTGCAAGATGAACTCGAAGGGGCCAGTTTTGGATATGGGGAGGATAGGCAAGGCTATAGCAGGCATCACTATGGAAGAGTACTCATATATTATCAATGTTATTCAGTGTTAGTCCCAGTCCGGCAAAGATTGAGGCGGAAGTCGACATGTGGAGCCCGACTTTATTAAAGCCCGCATTTCGCCTCTTTATGGCGACGAATCGTGAGCAAGAGGTGGACAAGAGAGTCGACTGAAGTAGGTGAAGAGATGAATACGTGTAGCCTGTGAGATGAATACGCGCAGCCTGATGACCCGAAAGTTGGAACAGGTCAGCTACTGCCATATTATATGGTATGAAGAGGCAAACTCGCTCTCTCTATCGATATGTCATCTGCTACATTTGATGCTCAAGAAAAGTAGCCTATCGGTTCTCTTCAGCGAAGGCCGTGTGCGCCCGCTCTCTCTTTAGGTTTCGGGCAGTATTCCTAATATCGCCGTCCGCTGGTTCTAGGCACTTGGGTTCAATGTAACCCCATCCCCAGTGCCACTTCGGCGCGCGAGTCTCCACTTGTGCATTGGCCCCTCCCGGCCAACCGGAAGCTTAATCGGAGACTGCACGCGGAGCGGAGAAGACGAGGCACGGACAAGAGCCAGAAGGCGAAGAATCTGGGCAATATCGGCCAAAAGCTTGATATTCCAGGTCATCTGAGACTCAAATCCATGGTATTCTGATGTTCAAGTTTTCCTTATGCGCATTCTGACATTTCGCCTAGCCAAGGTCTTGTATCAGACAGAGTGGGTGCCCTCCCTCCTTTTTCTCTTAATTGAGGTTTAAGGTGGCGATCAGGAATATGCAGGCTCATGCCGATCCGTAGTTCGAGTCTTAACCATGGTGAGCAGATTTCCTGGTCCAATGTCCAGGTTGGAGAGGTTCCTCAAAATCAGTGGGAGTGCGGGGAAAGGGGAAGATCGGGACTTTGACCGAGACCGACCCAGACCGCGATGGCGGGACGAGCTATTGCACAAAGCTACAAGAACAAGCACGAGCATAAGTCTCGTCCTTTTACCTGGCTTGGTTGCCGCTGCAGGGTCTTGACGTGATGATGGATGCCAAGCTACTGCTCCTTCTCACGACTTTTATGTCTTCTTTTAGGCTTCCTCGCATCATGTTATGTCTCGTCTTACCGAAATCTCAGATCCCGTTGGCCCGCAATAGATATCGTGGGCAAGTGCACTTGCTCCGCCTACATCGGTCTCGGAAAGAGGTTACGACAACAAGTTGACGACATCGGAGCAGCTGCTAACAGGAGCAAGAAAAGAAAAGAGAGAAGAGAAGGGACCTGAGCCCTATCAATGCTTGCTTGTGCACTCGCTTCAACTTCCGGGTCCGGAGAAGTCCATCCCGCTGTCAACGTCATCCTCCTCCGAGTCCCTCCCCACTCTACTATCTCTTTGCTGCATGTGGTGATGTGGTAAGGATGGAAGACTTGCGCGGAGCGCTCCGAGTCGGCTCAACGTTCCGTGAGATCGAACGAAGGAAAGGCAAGAGATGCAAAGGGGCGCACGGGTAAAGGGGGCGGAAAACAAGAAGATGCTTTCTTCGTGTGGAAAGAGAATGTTTGAGTGAGAAGAATAGAAAGAAACGGTAGGTTAAAGTACTTGCGTAATTTGGGTTGTCTGTTCCTGACGCGTAATAACCGCAGCCGAGAAGGGAGATGCCATAACGAATTTATCTGGATTTGCAATGTATAGATTGGGTCTGGCAAGTGTGAGTGTGATTCAACATGTGGCGGCATCCTTGCCCCCAAATCGTTAATCGTCTTCTCTTTTACGAAGTATATTAGGAGAGGTTTGGATTCGCCCTCGGAATTCTCGCGGTGTATTTTTCTTAGTACAGGTATCGAGCCTAATGAATGTATCAAGACATTTGCCTTCCTTGAAAAGGAAGGAAAAGAATATTGGCCAAAAACAAATCCGCAACGAAATGAGATATAGCCGAGTGGCGTGTAAGACAGGAGAGGTTTGACAGAGTAGCCGAGAGAAGCAATGATCAAGAACTGCTGATATATGCGAGATTGATGGGAGCTTTTACTTCGTACGCAGGTACAGGCAGGAAGATCATTGAAAGAGGAACCCAGATCACAGCTCCTTGGCAAAGTGATTAGTAAATACAAAATTCGAGATTGAAAACGATTGCATGACGGGTTTCGATCACCATTATCATCTACGGGCTATAGAATAACTATCACTATAACCATTACAAAAATATAACCTACACTCACTTATACACTTGTAGACCTCCTGGAGCCGACCAGTAGCCCATCGCTATAGCCGTCAATGGATCGCTATAGCCAGACCACCTCCCTCAGGGCCGAGTCGAGTCGATGATCGATGATCTTGCTTCTCATTCTGCCACCCAATCGATTGATCCAGTCAGTCTTCTTTTCCCCGGATCAAATTTATGCAAAACAGAGATCAGCATAGACTTGCCTCCATCGTCACAGAACTTGACAGCCAGGCAATATATTGGTTCTCGGCTACAATCCCACTCCCAATGAATGACTCCACCATTTGCCTGCCTCTATTGTATTGATACAATGGAATTGTGCGACACGAATACCTCTGAGCTTACAACCGCGAGTGCGAATGCCCGGCCCCGTTCACGGTTCACGGACGGTTCTCGCCTGCTGCGATATGCGCGACTCCCGTTCGTCCAAGTTGGGACACGTATGTACGCTCGTACGCCTCAATCCACTCGATTGTTCCTCCTTCCAGCAAGAGCGCTGCCCTGTCCTGTCAGACGAAGCTCATGGGCCCGGGGTCCCATTCCATGATGCTGGCGCTGTCTTCCCCGAGTACTTCGTACGCCACTCTCCTCCAATTCTACCCCCATTTAGGAACCCCGCCACATCCCCATTTGTCCGGAACAGCCGTCCGGCAAGCAAGGTACGAACGCAAGCTCTGCGTCCCACTCCCGTTACCACCACACCCCTCAGGTCCCGTTCCCTTTCTTCACTGCTCTTTGACCTCTCACCTTTAAGCTTCTCTTCGGTCCTAGATCCGAGCTGGGCACTTCCGTATTAACACTTCCTCTCCACTGCCCCGATGTGGGCCCGAACCACGGAGCCTAGGGGATTTTCCCTTTTTTATTTTTATTGTGCTTCTTCTTTTCTACCTTGAACGAGTGTTCGTCGCATAAAGCCCAGCCAGGCTTTTCCCGTATGTAACCCGTGTAAGTTCCGGATGCTCGAGTCGTAAAACCGTTGAAGCTTGAAAAGTCTCACGCCCTCCCCCCCCCCCCCCCCCCTTGAACCAACCCTATCAACCCCAGATCGACTGTATGACGCCTCGTGAGATTTTCTGGAAGAATCAGCAGCTTATCGTCAAGCATTCTCGCAACCATTTCTTTCTTCCCAATTACGCGTTGGTCTGGGGGAGCCGATGAGCTAGCGCCATCGACGTGGGCGATCACGAATCTTTTCTACGCAGATCGCATCTATCACATCACATATATCTTTTACCCGACAAACGGAAAGGCAGCAAGGGGGCAATCCATCGTACATACAGTACCTCAATGGTTCTGGCCAGACCGGGGTATCGTCTGGATTTCATTGCATCTCTCGTATCACTTACTCAAGATGTTGGAAGTAGACTCATAGCTTTCCCCCCTCCCATTCCACGTCCTCCGTTCCTCTTTGCCCCTCTAAGAAACTGACTGTCGTCAGCTCATTTGGGATTATATTAATCCCACGATCCCCACACACACACGCACACGCATGCACACACTGACATTCACCATACACATACACACAACTCTCAACTACAGCCAGTACGTCCAATATCCCCTTTCACAAAGCAAAGAGTCTGTCCGAGCTGTTGGTTTCCCTCCATAGTCCAGTAAGCTCCACTCGTCGCATATTTCCCTTGTCCCTTCTACCAGTAAAACGTACCACTCTGCCTTCCTCCCTCCCAAAACTCCCCACTCACACACCCACTCCCCCCTTACCTGTCAGAATCCTCCTCCACCCCCCTCCCTAGCTTCCCGTCTCCGCGTCCATTTGCCGCGTCTTCCATGGAAAGCCCATCAAGTACACTACGTCCTCGGGACCCACGTCGGCCATGATCGGCCCCGACCTTGTAATACGTAGAATGGATGGGTAAGGTGGAGGGCAGAACCGACCCCACGAAGGCGGATATGCCACAGCTAGCGTGGCCTCAATATGTTTGTCCGTTCGACGCGCAGCTTGGCAACTAGAGCCCCTTGCGTATCCTGTGATAACGTGGCTTGCTACTTGTTTGATTCTTTTTTCCCTTTTAACCCAAGTTAGATGAGGCTCGAAATTCAGAAAAAACGTAAACCCAGGGTAAACACGACGACAGCCAAATGAGGGCAGCAATGGGAGAAAATAATAGGACCGCTCTTCGGAAACGAACTCCGTCCACGTCTCCCCATTTGGCCCATGTAAGGCGTGGCCTTGTATAAGGGCCATAAAGGGAAAACAGGCATAGCAGAACTCCCTCGTCTCTTCAATACTTTCCCAGTTTCTAGTTCCAGACCCAGACCCCCAGACCCAGTCTCAGTCCGATCTTTATAACCTTGGGTTTCGAATATTAGATTCCACACTTTCCCACGCCTTTTCTTCCAAGTTAGACGACGCATACGCATCCAAGAAGAGCTCGTTTCCGCCCGACATCAGATGTGTCAATAAGAGCGGCCAGCTAGCATTGTGTTGTTGCTGCCCTTCATATATCTTCTTCACATCCCATTTATCAGAACTGTCCCTTATTCTTCCAGACTTCTTTAAAAAGAATCAAAAAGTCTTGGCAAAAGGGAGCTCCCACTTCCACTTCCACTCCTTCCCTTTCCTTCCTTGCCACACACACCTCTATTTTCATTTCTTTTTCTTATTTTATCTTCTTGACCTTTTTTATTATTGCCCTGCCAATTGCCAAGTTCTACATGCGCCCCGAATTGAGAGCTTTGTCATGTCTGTCTTGGCCTGAAGAATAGAACTGCTTGGTTCTCCCTCGCGTCGGGGAGTCTTCTTCTCAAAAACTCCAACGCTTCTTCCCTCCCTTTCTCTCCGTTCCCCCTCCCCCAACCCGCCTGTCAAAAGAGAGTCTTTTGTGTCCCTCGTAAGGACATAGCTGCCTGCCTCTTCGCCCTCTCGGCTCTTGGTCAGACAAAATCCCACGACCATGTCTCCGGCAGCAGACTCTGCTCCTCCAACGCCAGTCAATGGCAATGGAAACACCAACTGGCAGGAGGACTATAGCTTCCTCACCAGCCTCGAGGGTCTCCTCGGTGGCCCCGTCGGAGGTAGCACCATCCCTGGTGCCTACCCAATCACCATTCCAGACGGGTTTGAGCCATTAACCCCTATAGACAACAATGGCGGCATTCCCAGCGCCCACGGCTTCTCAGGCGTTGCCGATTGGAGATTCACCAACGGCTACACAAACGGCAGTGGTACCGCCGCCGACACGACCTACCCTAGCGGGCCGTTCACCAACGGCATCCGAGCTCCGCCAGCAGTCAATCCTCCTGCGCCCGCTGCCACCAACAGCACGACAGCCGGTACCGGTCCCCACAAAGTCATGCCCATAGCCATCATCGGCATGTCCTGCCGCCTCCCCGGCAGCATCTCCAGCCCCGCCGAGTTCTGGGAACTCATCGCCCGAGCCCGCGGCACCTGGTCTCCCATCCCCGAGAACCGCTTCAACATGGCGTCCTTCCAGCATCCCAACCCGGGCAAGGCCGGAACCCATAATCCCGTCGGCGGGTGCTTCCTCAACACTGATTTCAAGGCCTTCGACGCGCCGTTTTTCAGCTTGACCGAGAAGGAGGCTATCTCGCTCGATCCTCAGCAGAGGTTGCTTCTCGAGTGCGCGTTTGAGGCGCTCGAGAATGCTGGCGTGCCGAAGCAGAATATTGTGGGGAAGGATGTTGGTGTGTTCATTGGTGGTTCGTTCCCGGAGTACGAGTCGGCGTTATTTAGAGATACGGATACTATTCCCATGCATCAAGCGACCGGTAAGAAGAGCTCTATTCCCCAATTTCCTTGTCTTTTTATCCCGATATTCTGACATGCTTTATTCTCGTAGGTTGTGCATATGCCATGCAATCAAACAGAATTTCCCATTTCTTCGACCTCAGAGGTCCTAGTTTCACAACAGACACTGCATGCTCTTCGAGTTTGGTCGCCCTCCACGCTGCGTGCCAGAGCTTGAGGACTGGCGAGTCCAGCATGGCTTTGGTCGGCGGATGCCATCTTAACATGCTGCCGGAGTTTTGGATTTCATTTTCAAAGTCTAGGTAAGAGCAACTCATGGCCCGTGTAAACGCCGCGATTCTAACAGGAGGATTGTGTCGGTATATAGACTTTTCTCCGACCACGGTCGGTCAATTTCTTTCGATGCTAGAGGAACCGGTTTCGGCCGTGGCGAAGGCTGTGCCATGCTCATCCTCAAGCCCCTGGACCAGGCTATCAAAGACCACGACTCCATCAGAGCCGTCATTGTCGGCAGCGGTATCAACCAGGATGGAAAGACTCCGGGTATCACAATGCCCAACGGGGAAGCCCAGGGTAAGTCACTCCACTTCTCAAGACATCTTTTCCTCAACGACACTCTTTCCTCTCCGCGGGACTTTTTCCCCTGCGATTGTCAGGACTAACAAGACACTAGAGGCCCTCATGAGGCAGGTCTACACAAACTCAGGCCTAGACACCAACGACTGCGGCTTCGTAGAAGCCCACGGAACTGGCACCAAAGTCGGCGACCCCATCGAAGCCCGCGCCATCCACAATGTCCTCGCGCAGAAGCGCTCGCCCCGCGACCCCCTCCTCATCGGTTCCGTAAAGTCCAACATCGGCCATCTCGAGGGCGCCTCGGGCATCGTGGCTGTCATGAAGGCGGCGCTGATGCTCGAGCGCGGCTTCATCATCCCCAACCACGATTTCAAGATCCCGAACCCGAAGATCCCTTTTGCCGAGTGGGGAATTAAGGTCCCGCCGGGGCAGCGGCCCTGGCCCCGGAACAAGAAGTATATTAGCGTGAATAACTTCGGGTTTGGGGGGACTAATGCCCACGTGGTGTTGGAGAGGGGTCCGTTCCTGGCTCAGAGGGGCCGAGACCGGTTGTTCGTCGACAGCAAGCACGCGTTTTCCTCAAACGGCAGGAAGCTCCTCATCTTCTCCGCCAACGACAAGGCTTCGTTGCAAAAGGTCACCAAGGAGCTCGTCATCTACCTCGAGCAGCGGCCCGAGATGTTCGAGTTGGACCTCATGGCCAACGTGGCCTACACCATCTGCCAGAGGCGCTCTATTCTCCAGTGGCGACTGGCCGTCCCCGCGTCCAACTCTTTCGAGCTGGTAGAGCAGCTCTCAAAGGAGCAGTTCACCCCCGGAAAGGAGACCGAGCCGCTTAGGATCGGGTTCATCTTCACCGGCCAGGGCGCCCAGTGGTGGGCCATGGGTCGCGAGCTGTACTTCGACTACCCCGTCTTCCGGGACAGCCTTGACCGGGCCGATACGTGCATGACCTCCATGGGCGCCAATTGGTCCCTTATCGAGGAGCTCGGAAAGGACGCTGCTGATTCCCAGGTTAACCATGCACATATCAGCCAGCCGGCGTGCACGGCCATCCAGCTTGCGTTAACCGACCTGCTTCGATCTTGGGGTATTGAGCCGTACGCGGTGGCTGGTCACTCCAGCGGAGAGATCGCCGCCGCGTACGCCGCTGGCATCTTGACCTTTGACGCCTGCATGACCATCGCGTATCACCGAGGTCGCTTGATCCCCGTCCTCAAGAGCAAGCACCCCAACCTCCGCGGCGCGATGATGGCCGTCGGCGGAAGCAAGGAGGAGTTTGCCCCTCTCCTCGCCGACCTCAAGAGCGGAGAGGCGAGGATCGCTTGCTTCAACAGCCCGTCGAGCTTGACTATTTCTGGCGACGAGCCCGCAATTACCGAGTTGGAGAAGGCCGTCCAGGAGAAGGGTTTGTTCAACCGTCGTCTCCAGGTTGATGTTGCCTACCATTCGCACCACATGAACCTCGTGGCCAAGGAATATCAGCAGGCGCTCCGCAACGTCGAGCGCCCGGTATCCACAAAGGTCAAGTTCCACTCTTCCCTGCTCGGCAGGCTGGCCGACGGCACCGAACTGGAACCTAGCTACTGGGTTCAGAATCTGACCTGTTCTGTGCGCTTCGCCGAGGCTGTGGATGACATGGTCCAGCCCTTCGGCGAATACAAGACCGGCGTCAACATGCTCGTCGAACTCGGTCCGCACTCGGCCCTCCAGGGTCCCGTAAAACAGATCCTAAAGGTCGCGGGCGCCAACGCCGCCAAGATCCCTTACGCGTCTGCGCTCGTGCGAAAGCGAGACGCTGTGGAAACCGCTCTCGAGCTGGCGGCCAACGTCTGGATGAAGGGCGCCACTCTCAACTTCGAGGCTATCAACTTCCCCAAGCCTCCCGCGAAGCCCCCAGTGCTGCTCACGGACCTGCCGCGCTACCCCTGGAACTACCAGACGGAATACTGGCACCGCTCGCGCATGTGGGAGAAGCACACCTCCCGAAGTGCCCCGCGCACAGACATCCTCGGAACGTTGGCCAACTACTCCAACGACTTGGAGCCCACCTGGAGGAACATCGTTCGCTTGGATGACCTTCCTTGGCTGCGCCATCACCAGATCCAGTCCCTTACCATCTTCCCTCTGGCCGGATACATTACTATGGCTTTGGAGGCCGCGACCCAAAAGGCACAAGAGTCGGACATCGCTTTTGACAAGTTTGAACTTCAAAATGTCACGGTGTCCGCTCCCTTGGTCCTCCCCGACGAGGATGTGGAGATGAATATCACCATCCGATCCGTCGAGGAGAACGTCTGGGATGAGTTCCGCATCTGCTCCTGGACCGCCAGCCAGGGCTGGAAGGACCACTGCAAGGGTCTCATCGGCCTGCGGACCAAGGAAGTGAACAGTGTGAACGGGGACAAGTTGACCCAAGATACCGAAGCAACTCTGAAGGCATCCATCGCCGAGATTGAGGCTGCAGCTCAGAAGAGCATCGACACCGCCAAGATGTACGACAATCTCTGGAAGCTCGGTGTTGCCTACGGCCCGACCTTCCAAGGCATCGACAGCTGCAAGGCCGCATACGGGTACTCGTCCGGCACCCTCAAAGTCGCAGACGTCACCAAGGAGATGCCCAATAGCCATCTCGTCAGTCCCATTATCAATCCTTCCTTCTTGGAGTCCCTTATCGAGATGTACTGGCCGATCCTTGCTTCTGAAACGCCATCCGCTCTCGATACCATCTACTTGCCTTCTTCCATCGGACGGATGACTTTCTCGAAGGACGTGATCCCTCTCATCAAGGAGCCAAACAGCACTCTCCAGGCGTACTGCCGTGGCAGCATTTCTGCTTCCAACCCCAAGCCCGCCAAGGTTTCCATGTTCGCAACCACCGCCGATTCCAAGGAATCTCTGATTACCCTGGAAGATCTGACAGTGGCCCCAATCTTGGATCGGGAATCTCAATCCAACGGCAACGGCCCGAGGGAACTTTGCTACAAGATGGAGTGGGAGTCTATCCTGACCCCCATCAACCCCACGGATGACTTTGAGATGGTCGAGCCGCTCGAGTCCAAGCACACGACGGAGGACATCGTCATCATCCACGGAGATTCCGACCTTCAAAAGGATACCGCAGGGAAGCTTGCGGCGGACCTCGAGGAGGCCACGGGCAAGAGGCCCGAGCTCGGCACCCTCTTCGAGAACAACGCCAGCGGCAAGATCTGCATCTTCCTCAATGAATTCGACCAGTCTGTTCTCACTACCGTCACTCCTGAGGAATTCACCGCAATACAGAAGATCATCACGTCCGTCCAGGGTATTCTGTGGGTCGTCCGCGGCGCTCTCAGTGGGTGCGAGAACCCGGATGCGAACATGGTCGTCGGCATGAGCCGCAGCATCCGATCCGAGACCCTCCTCCGTTTCGCAACTCTTGATCTTGACTCCAAGACGAGGCTGTCCGACGATGACTCCTGCAAGGCTATCCTTGAGGTTTTCAAGTCCGCATTCGGGTGTCGCGCTAGTGCCAGTAGCGAGCTTGAATTCATGGAGCGTGGAGGTGCCTTCTTTACGCCTCGCATCGTTATTGACCCCGAGATGAATGAGTTCGTTCACAGACAGACCAAGGAAGGTGTCCTCGAGCCGACCGCTTTCGGACAGGAGGGTCGTCCCTTGAAGATGGTCGTGGGTTCGACCGGCGTCCTTGAGAGCCTCCATTTCGTCGATGATCAGATCCGAAACTCCGATCTCGCTGAAGACGAGATCGAGATTGAAGTCAAGGCCATCGGTATGAACCACAGGGACGTCCTCGCCGCCACCGGCAAGCTTCCCAACGAAGAGTTCGGGCAAGAGGCAAGCGGTATTGTGACTGCCGTGGGAGCCGCCGTGACTGATGTCCAGATCGGTGATCGCGTGGCAGCCCTAGCTAGTAACGCCCTTGCAAGTTACGCGCGCACCAAGTCTCACCTCGCTCTCAAGATACCTTCCGAGATGACATTCGAGGCCGCCGCCTCTCTCCCCATCGCTTATTGCACAGCGTACTACAGCGTCATCGAGCTCGCCCGCCTCTCCGAGGGTGAGAAGATTCTCATTCACGCTGCGGCTGGGGCTGTTGGCCAGGCAGCCATCGCGATCGCGCAGATGGTAGGCGCAGAGGTTTTCGCGACTGTCGGCTCGGCGGAGAAGAAGGACCATTTGATCTCGCAATGTGGCGTTCCCGAAAGCCACATCTACTACAGCCGCGATGCCAGCTTTGTAGACGCCCTTCGCCATCAGACCGGTAACAAGGGCGTCGACGTTGTTCTCAATAGTCTGCGCGGCCCCGTGGCGAGGGAGTCCTGGCGCTGCTTGGATAAGTTCGGACGCTACATCGAGCTCGTCAAGCAGGACGGTGCCAACACCACCAACGTCGAGATGGCACGCCTCCAAGAGAACATCACCTTCGTCACCGTTGACATGTTCTCCGTCATCTCCGAAAGGCCCAAGCTTATCAAGAAGCTGGTGGGCGATGTCAACCAACTCCTGCAAGATGGAAAGGCCAAGACGCCCTCGCCGGTCAATACATTCTCCATTTCTCAGACCGACGCGGCTTTCAAGACTCTCCAGGAGGGCAGCTTCTTCGGAAAGGTTGTTATCGCTCCCAAGGCTGACGACACTGTCCAAGCTCCGGCCCAAAAGCTGAGCCAGCTCCTTCGCCCCGATGCCACCTACGTCCTCATTGGCGGCACAGGTGGGTTGGGTCGTAGCCTAGCGAAATGGATGATCGGCCAAGGAGCCAAGAGCCTTGTCCTCGTCTCCCGCAGCGGAACCTCGACAGGAAAGGTTGCCGAGCTCATCGAAGATGCCAAGAAAGTCGGCGCGACCGTCACAGTCCACGCTTGCAACGTTGTTGACCGCGCTTCGGTTGACACGCTATTGTCTGCCGGTGTTGAGGGACTCCCACCAGTGCGGGGTGTCGTTCACGGATCCATGGTCCTCCGCGATGTCCTTTTCGAGAAAATGACTCACTCGGAGTGGGTTGATGTCATGGAATCCAAGGTGCATGGCGCCTGGAACTTCCACCGCGCTCTAGCCGGCCAGCCTCTTGACTTCTTCATTACCTTCTCCTCCGTTGCTGCGTCGGTAGGTAATAGGGGCCAAGCAGCGTATGCGGCCGCCAATGCCTTCTTGAACGCGTTCGTGCAGTACAGGAGGGCTCTCGGTCTTGCAGCATCATCCATCGACCCTACGGCAATCTCGGACATCGGCTACCTCGCCGAGAATGCCGAGGCCGCCGCGGAGGTCGCCAAGAACTTGGGAAGCGATATGATCTGCGAAGCCGAGGTGCTCGCCCTTGCCGGCGCCGCAATCAACGGGCAGCTGGAGAAGGCCTGCAACAGCCATGTCATCACTGGCGTCCGAATGGCCCCCAGCATGCAGCCGTTCTGGACGCAAGACGCCAAGTTTAAGCACCTACGAGAAGTAATGGAGGCGCAAGCGGCCGCAGAGGCGACGGCTTCATCGTCGACAGCCATCTCCTATAGCGCCGCGCTCAAGGCGGCCAAGACACCCGAGGAGAGGGAGGAGGTAGTCTGCAAGGGATTGGTTTTCAAGATTGCGTCGGTGCTGATGATGGAAGAGGAGGAGCTTGACATTACGCGGTCGCTTTCTCACTACCCGCTCGATTCCCTCGTCGCCATCGAGATTCGTAACTTTATCACGAGGGAGTTCGAGGCTAACCTACAGGTTCTGGAACTGCTATCGAGCGGGTCGATTCAGACGCTGTCCAAGGGAGTTTGCGGGAAGAGCAAGTTGATTGTCGTGTAGGCAGGGGTGAGGGGACGAGGGGACGACGTGATTGTGTACGATGAGGAGGTTGCATTCTTCTCTTGGAGTTCTTCTTTTTCTTCTTTTCTTTTCTTTTCTTTTCTTTTGTCAAATAAATTTCTCCGCGTGAAATCCTAGATTTCAACGCGAACTAGACTGCTGTTTACTTTGGGATAAGTTTTCAATGGCATTAGATATTGGCATTTTATATCGTCGAACCCCCATATCCTCCTGTGTCGTCTAACGAATGCTCCGTTGTGATCTTCCAGAGAGTTGTTAGCAGAGTCCAAAATTTCCCGGAGAGAGTCTGTAAGGCCTTACAGGAAATTTCGAGAGTGGTTCCTTGATCGAATCATCGCAGAGCCTTCCTAGACGGCGTGAGCCAAGCCGGCCCAGTGGCTCTCTGCACCAACCCTAGCGTTCCTACATCGCCGCCTGTTAGGAAGGGCGTGAAGCGTGGATGAGGAGTCATGATGCTCTCTCATAACCAGTAGTCATAGTACTCTTGTTCCTCCTTCTCCACTTATCGCAGTTTAATAGTGACCTCCAAACAACTGAGCTTCCTCACACGACTCTCATCCTCAGCCTCAGCATCGTCCCCGGCCACAATATCATCGACGGTACCAACAGTCTTCGTCTTGATGGAGACCGCACAGTCCTTTTCCTCAGAGAACCAACTCGCCACCTTCAGCGTCTTCTCAACAGCCTTCCCCGTACCTAACACAATGACCTCGGCGCCACCGCCTTTCGTACCATCCTCCTTCTTCAGGGCTTCTATCCTCGCGCTCAGATGCATCCTCTTATTAGGTGGCTTGGAGCCACCAACAGCAGCTTTATCCAGCCGCTTGCGGACACGTTTCACCACCGCCATAAACGGGGTTGAAGAAGACACGTATATAAGACGAGAATTTGATGAGGCGGGCTGTTGCTGGCGGACGAGCGGTCTCTTTTGAATCTTGCAGCCTATCGTGATACGTGATGAGTAGCGAGAACGGGAGCAAGAGGCAGGGGTGACACTGGTGAGCTTACCCTTGGGGACGGGCGCAAGTTTAGTCTTAGGAGCCAGGGTCATTTTGACAGATATTTCTTGGGTATTCGTTTTAAGCTCTCTTTGAAATAAGTCTTATTCTTGCCTGCCAGGCAGACGTATATCTAGTGACAATGGGCAGCAGCTGATTGGGACGTGAACAGACAACCTGGGGAGCCACGAGGTGTTTGCGGATACAGGGGGTTCGATTCTAGAATAGAGTGGATGGATGACACTCGGTTGAGTAGGATGAGTTCTCGTGCGAATACTTCGTATTGTGTGTTGTCTCGGCTCTTTAAGTGAATCGCAAGGGCGAGATAGATTTTACGCGAACTTTGATGTCGACGAGAATGTCTCTACGGTGGGCATCTGTTGTCAATTGATCGACTTGGTGTTTTGGCTGGCAAAAAATGCACATGCTGGGAGGTACATACAGTACGTCACTGCTACATAGCCTCTGTCCATCCCAGTCCGTCCCACCACCTGCAGGCACCAGAATAGCCAGCTGTACTTCGTAACCCCCAAAGCTCCCCCATTAATACTGCACTAGCGCGAAGGAGCACCCGAGCTTCCCAAGTACCTCCTCCAAGCTTGCATCATGCAACTAAATCGCGAAGCCTGTGACTTCCCCACTCGAACAACATCCCACATCACAGCTTCGACAACAACCTCGATCGCCGCGCTCTCGCAAATCCCCATAAATGGTTGCCTACAGCCATTTTCAACATCCCTAGGCACATCTATAGCCCCAATATACGTAGCCAGCCATGTCTCTAGGACCTTTCCCCGATCCGCCCATGAAGGCCGAGGAGCGGGAGGAGAAGATAAAAGAGACCAAGGTATGCTCTCGAGCCCCAGACGACTTACTCTCTCCGCCTCGCCTAGCTCCCAAGCATCCCTTAGTATCCCCTCTCCTTCTAGCTCCCTCCCCAATATCAATCCCACTTTCCAATTCCCTCGCCCCAGTGCAGCAATGCTGATCAAAGTCGTAACCGACCAACAGCGGAACCATGTTCCATGGCTCATCAACTACATCCGCGAACGAGAGCTCCCACCCATAAAACAAACCCTCGACGAATGCTACGCGCTGCTCGCCCCCGTATTGCCAGGGACTACTCTTGTCCTAAGTACACGTCGTAACGAGCTTGTTAAGGGCACCGTGACACGGGTTGGCACCCGCATCGTCAAGGCTGTACGTTTTCATCCAACCTCTCCTGGGGAGGAAAGAAAGGGGCCCGTAGAAGCTCTGAAGAGCAGGAAAGATCCAACTAACACTCTCGCCCCCACCCTTCAACAGAACGTCCACCTCCACCTCCACACCCAACACCCCCAAACCATAGCCCTCAACTCCGAAATCCACATCTCCCAACTCGACACCCTAAGCCGCCAAATCGACGACGCCATCCGCGCCATCTCCGTAACCCTCACCCTGCCCCCCGACCCCCAATTCATAAAAGCCCAGCTCCGCGCCCTCTCCCAGCTCGTCTCCGACTCAGCCGCCATCCTCAAGGGTCCCCCGCGCGAACTCCCCGACACCGCATGGACGACGCGATCTTGCGCCCCGGAGCACTTCGATCCGGATCCGGGGAGCCAGATGAGTTGGTACTTTGGGCTTCAGGATTCTTTCATCGTTCTTTGGATACGTATCCTTGAGCCCGTTAACGCGCCTGTGCATCTGGGTACGAAGTTGGGCCTTGCTATCGGTACGGTTAAGCGCTTGGAACACGACGAGACGGGCCTTATTTACGATTATGTCTATAATCGCAAGGACGCCGACGGGAGGACCCCGAAGCCGAATCTGCCCCCGAGGTCCCCTACCGATCCTGTGCCCCCCGAGGTCGTGCGCCCAGCTACGTCTCCATCATCGGATCCGTCGAGCTCGGCCTCATCTGGTGGGCAGCCCTACGAGGTCATCGTGCCGGGCGAGTATACCCCCGTCTACGTCCGCGAAAAGGTCCGGGTCGAGACGGCGGATCCTAGGCTGATGTCGCTCTCTACCAAGCTCCTCTCGGTGAAGGCGACCTTGGCGCGAATCGAGTCGAACCTCGAAGTGGTGCTTGCCAATCTACCCAAAGAGTGAAGTTGCCATGAGCTGTGTATGGGAGTTGGAGTTCTCTTTTATTTTTTATATCTTGTTTTCCTTAGTGATTATTCGTGGGAGTTTCTAGGGTATGGATGGCGTTCTGCTTGTGGAGTTTTAATTGGGAAAAGGTGTCCGGGAGTCTTATCAGGAGTAACCAATGCTTCTTGCATCAGGTGGTGTATTTCGATTAGCGAGAAGACCATTGGGGACGCGAAGCCTACTGTTTACTGCACCTCGCATTATTTGGGAATACAATTAGAACATGACTAGCGAAGGGTTGATATCACAAATTAAGCGCTGAATAGCAGTTTTATGTATCGGTCGATGCCTTTATTCTCATCGAGGCTTCTGTAAAGTGCGGGAATCGATATGTGCAGAAAAGGCATACATACACCCCAATAACATTGCCTGAGGGAGTCCGCAAACGCCGCAATCACCGTCGCCTATAGTAGAGTTCCCTGAACAACTTGTTGAAAAACAAAAGGAAACGAAAAAGAACCATGCAAGGTGATGACAAGGCCAAGAAAGAGAGGAAAAAGAAAAACAGCCGGTCGAGTTCGAAACAAGGAAAAACGCATGTCGTAGTTCGGGACCACAGAACATGCTCCGTTAAGTCGAGTTGATAAAGAGGCGTTCAGGAACACGTCCATGCTCGTCATTTCGTAGTTGCCGCAAATGTAATTGCTGTCTGCTCGGTGTCGCTCAAGGCATCGAGAATCAGGCCCTCTCTAGCCATATCCGCAGAAAACGGGCTCGGTGAGGAATCTACTTCAATGACTTAAGACACGGGCGACCACGGCATGGGAATCAAGATCCTTGACTTCATGGTCTGGATCAAGGGAACAGTCTTGTGCACCGTCTCGCTCCAGCCTTCTATGCTCCAACTCTGCTCACGGCGAACCTTGCGCTCCTCGAGGTTGGCAAACTGCCAGAGGTGGTGGACCGTGTTCAGGTCGCCAATCTGCACGAACCAGGCACCGACGCCCTCCATGACCTCACGTCGGGCCTTGAGGCCACGTCGCCAGTGGGTCTCCCACTCCAAGAGGTTACCGGGGTGGAGGGTATACGATCGGAGCTCAAAAACACCGCCGAGCTTTCGGGGAGGGGTGGTGGGCCAGAACGAGAACTCCTGCATGAGCGAGGTGTTCTGGCTCTTGATCAAGGTTCGGAGCTTCTCTTTGAAAGCGGGGTACTCGGGGTGGGAGGCGATGAGGTGTCGAGACTCGTGGTAACCTTGATATCGCTGGTATTCCCAAATGTGGACTGGTTGCAAAAACAGAAATCAGTTAGCTTAGTCGACGTGTGTGTGTGGGGGGGGGGCTGGTTCTCGACGTTGGCTAGACTTACCAAAGGTATCGCAATCGCCAACCTCAGTCCTCCAGCTTCCGACCAGGTGGACCTTGTTATTCTCCAGACCGGCCATCTTGGGGTACCATTTGCCAACGAGCTCAACATATTCGTCAACTTTGTCAGGGTAAACCTCGTGGAAAACAATGGAATGGACGTATTTGCCTCGGGCCAGAACAGCGCTAAAGCTGGCCTCGATCTGGGCGTCCATCTCCCTGCCCTCCTTAGTACCGTAAATAAGGTTGGTCAAGCGACCCGACTTTCGGTGCGGCTCCCTCTGAGCAAGCTCCGCAGCCTTCTCTGTAGCAGCGGTACTTAGTGAGCCCAGGCCCTGGGTGGTGAGACCAGGGATATGCTCCTCATCTTCGGGCTGATGGGGGGGTAACTGATGCTTCAACGCACCTGCATCTCGCAACTTCCTCGCCTCTATGAGCTTCTCCCGGAACTGCTTTTGCCTTTGATTGAACTCTTCGACGCTTTCGTGGGTAGGGTTGATGTCGCCCATGGATGGGGTCCTGCTGCTGGCGCGAGCTGCCGACGTCGACAGGCATCGAACGCCGGAGCTCACGCCAGCTCTGGAAAGCTTTCCGCTGAGCATCATGATGGTGATGATCCGGGAAAGTTATTGGATGACGTCGAATGCGATGGGGGAAAAAAGGAATATCGCTGTAGTTGAAGCGCGACACGACCTCTCCTCAGAAACGGAGTGAATCGCTAGCCAAGGAGAATAACAAAAATGAACCAAGGCTAGGAAACACGACCCGAGCCGTGAGGGGTTTGAGGAGGAGTTTCCTTTGTCGTAATTCGGAGCGTTTGGATTGGACTGTCGGGCGGCAGCAGCACAGCGAAGAGTTCCAAGAGAGGCAATGGGCAACGGCAAGCAGTTATACTGCGTACAGCAGCAAGTATACAGGAGAAGCTTATAGAGAGAGGCCTGGGACGAGATGCGCAGTATGCAGATGTGTATACTCCCCAAGTTTGGAGGAGCACGGGGATGCGGAGTGTAACTGCAGAAGTCCAGTGAATAGGAGGGCAGGTGTAGTTGCTAATTGGATAGAAAGCTTGAGAGAGGCAATGCAACAACTTGCCGATGGGTTGTCACCCCGCACTTTGTGATGTAGGAATGGACGGATGGAGAAAGGAGAATCTGATGTTGTACCACAACGGGCCAAGGAATTGGCAATGGCAAAGGAGGGGGTTGCTTTGAGGAGAAGCAGAGGGCGGGAAGAGTCAATGGGGGAGCTGGTGGTATCAAAAGAGGAGGGGGAAGAAGGGGGAAGAAGGGGGAGAGAAGGTCTTTATCAATGGAAATGGGAATAGGAATGGGAATGGAAACGGGGCAAGAGCTAGGGAGAAGGGGGAGAGAAGCTAGTTTACTGTTTAGGTGACACTGCCTGCCCCGGAGTCAGCAATGAGCAACGAGCATCAGTGTCAGAAACTCTCGTGGAAACGAGACCTGGTCTGGTGGAGCAAGGCGCCCCCAATCTACGTATACGCTACGACCACTACCGCAGCAGTTTGCTCTCTGTTTGGCTCCTTGAAGCTGGGGGTGGCAACGCTAAAAATGGGGAACACGGGGTTGGCCATGGCTACAGGCTATGATTGTATGGGTAACCAGGCATCAATTGATGCATCATGGATGGTCTGGCTGGTGGATGCACTGGATGGTCATAGCTTGGAGCTGATAAGGGACATGCGAGATGCCGGAATGGGAGCTTGCTCCAAAGGTACCTCCCCACAATTGCAGTTTCCCAACTCTAACTTGTCACTGGGGACAAATACCGCTACGGGCTGTATCATGATGTAATGGAGTCTCGTGATTTCCACGAATCCCCACCTCGATGAGCTCGTGCAAAAGGGCTGGCCGAGCCGAAACTGAGTCACATGATAATGGACCAAGCTCAGGCCAGTCCGGAACCGGTGCCGTCGCAGCTTCGCACGATGCCCAATTAATAGGCCCACACTGTCCCATTGCCGTTTGCCGTCTTCCACTGTCCCCGATGACATGCTGACTCAGCCTCCCATTCTTCCGATTTACGCCTCATATGTAAGGAATCAACAGACTGCCTCGCGGTCTTTACCGGCAGCCGAATCATCAAAAACAGCTCGTCCTCGAAACAATCCTCCGTCGACCCTTCAAGCCAACAACTACGTATCCTTCGTTTCTAGTCGGACACCCCCCAATAAGACAGTCAAGATGTTCTGGTTCGGTGCCAACCCCATTAAGAAGTTCTCCACGCCTATCGGTATGTCAATTACGTCGGCGACGACGGGAGCGAATTTTTCCCCTCGGCCCATCTCTGGTGCTATGAAGTGAAGCTAATCCACATCTCCCGGAAACAGTCAGGCCGATGGCTCCCTTCTTCATTGCCGGTACGCGATAAGCTCTTCGAATGGATCGGACGAAAACCTCTTGGGTGTTCTCTTCCTGGGATGGATGCTAACTTGGGCACGCAAGGTCTCGTTGTCGCCTACGGAATCAATGCCGCGCAAAACTCCATGATGCAGGGTACGCAGTAGACCAACGTCGCCTTCCAACAGCACACACACACACACACGTACATTTGGTGATGGCCAGATCTAACTCTGAGAATAGGTGCCGAGTGGAAGAACGACCCCCGCAACCCCCACGCGAAGCCCTCCCACTAAAGCGAAGGATATTCTGCCAGAAATGCATTAGACTACTCTTGACCCTCTGGTTTGTTAAGGGTCCATGGACCGGGGAGGGATTGTATCATAGACGCAAATATCCGCAGCTTGCTGCCAATTGACTCGGCTTTACCGGCCAATTGCACATATCCCGCCTCGAAACCAGGAGCCTCACCGTCGGTTTGATCTTGAACTTGTGTTCTTATTGAGACCCAATTGCTACTTGTGATTGGAATCTACAGTTGCCCCTCGACAACTACAGCTACTTCAGCAGGCATCTAGCAAGTTATGAACCAACGATCTGTGCTGCCCTTTCCCCTACTCTCGTTAGCCTCCGACGCCTCTTCATCCTCCGCTCCGAACGTGACGGTTGTTTCGGAACCTCGGCGTATCTCACGTGACTTGGAAGAATTCAACTGCCGTAAACCTCAATCTTAATCCACGCCCTTCAGCAGCCTTACTGAGTGAAAAGCGGGTTGCTACTTTCTTTCCTTTTTATGTCCTTTTCCAGCCCATGGGTTATTTGTAAGGATTAGAAGTCATTTCGCAGGTTATTTGATCTAAATCGCGCTCACTCGTCCTGTAAGTGCGTAAGAGCATCGCTCATTGATGCATTTGTAATATCAAACCTCCCCCACTTCCGCTAACAGCATCTCAGGACCGTTGGTATCGGTAGAAAGCCCTCAAGGCCAACTAAGAGAAGGGGGGATTCGTTAATGTTTTTGCTCAGCCTCTGTGTACGGAGGTTGACCCGCGCATCCACACCTAGTTTTGCCCAAACCTTCATCAGACGCACAAGCACCATGTCCGAGACTGCGACCCCAACGCCAACCCCGTCCGACAGCGGGCCTTCCCGTCCTGCCTCGACGCAGCCCCAGGTCGGGAAAAGGGGGAACCAAAAGGCGCCTAAACCGCCCAAGAAGGAACTCAAAGTCCTCATGCTTCACGGTACGTAAACCCTGAATCTGAGCTCCCGTTTCTGCCCAACATCTCACCTCAACCCCCCCCTCCTTCACATCAATACACCTAACATCAAAACAAAGGCTACACCCAATCCGGCCCCCTCTTCCGCGCAAAAACCCGCGCCCTCGAAAAACTCCTAACAAAAGCCCTAACCCCCCTCTCCACAACCCTCACCTTCCTCTACCCCACGGCCCCGATCCGTCTCCGCCCCTCCCAAATCCCCGGCTTCACGCCCACTGAGCCCACCCAGGACCCCTCCGACGCCGACGACCTGCTCGACAGCTGGGCCTGGTTCCGCCGCGACCCGACGTCCCCCGTGGTCCACGGCCTCGACCAGGGGATGTCGGCCGTCGCGGACGCCATCCGCGACGCGGGGGGCGTCGACGGCGTGGTTGGGTTTTCGCAGGGTGGCGCCTTGGCGGCTATGGTTGCCGCCGCGATGGAGGAGCCGAGACGGACGGCCCCCGAGGGCGCGCAGAGTTGGGCTGAGAAGTTGAGGGGGGCGAATGGTGGGAGGCCGTTGAGGTTTGCGGTGGTTTATTCGGGGTTCTGGATGCCTGTTGAGGAGGTCAAGTGGATGTATGAGCCGAGTATACGGACGCCGACGTTGCATTATATTGGGGGCTTGGATACCGTTGTGGAGGAGTCGAGGAGTAGGGGGTTGATTGAGAGGTGTGAAGAGCCCGTGGTGGCTGTGCATCCTGGTGGGCATTATGTGCCGGTTTCGAGGGAGTGGATGATGCCTATTATAGGGTTTATTAGGAAGTTTGCCGAGGAGGCTGAGCCAAAGGAGAGTGAGCTTAAGGAGAGTGCGAGGCTCGCGTAGACAAATATAGACATACACACATAATAGACATAGAGATAGACAAGGCATACGCGTCATTCGATATGCCTGAGAACATCGAGACTCTACATATGGACTATGAAGGCGCTTCACTGCATGGAAGAAGAACAGAACAAGATACACAAGTCGAGACCATATCTATGTATGGTACATGCCAGTCCAGACGGAGGACCGCCTCTAGCCTGCATTACTAGTACACACATGTTTTAAGACGACTCCTAAGAGGGACAGGCCCCAATTCGCCCCTTCCATCCCTACTATGTATGCGCCTAACCCCTCAAGATCCCCCACTCCCCACTCTACCGATTTCACTTTACCTTGCCTTTCTTGACTTCGCCTGGATATTAGCCATCATCTCTTCCTTGGTGATGAGGTGATCAATCCTCTCGAGCAAGCCCAGCAAGCTCTTCATGTTGTAGCTCCACTCGTTCAGGATATCATCAGCGTCACGCGGCTTAGCGAAGCTAACGATCCGCGCAGGCCTATCAATCTTGGCGTGGACCGTCTTCGACGTAACCAGCTCGCTAATGTACTTCTCCGTTTCGTCCTCGGCGAGGTCAAGGAGCTCGGTAAGACGGCCCATCTGGATGCGGGTGTAATACTTGGCCACGACGCGCACGTTGTGCTCGATGACTCGCTTTCGCAGATCCTTCCATCGCTGGTGAGCCTTCTCGTCGGCCGATTGTCCTTCTTCGGCGTCGAAAACGTCGGTGCTGCAGAGATGGGGGCCGAACTTCTTGGCCACCTCGGGCCAGCGCATAAGCTCGTGGACGGTGAAGAGTTTCAGAAGCTCGGCATCGAGGGGCACTTGGGAGTTTCGTGTATCTCGGAGAATTCGTTGGAGGAGGTCGTGTTGCTCGTTATCATAAGGAGCGAGAATGACGAAGTAGATGATTCGTTGGAGGACCTGGGGGAGACACACACAAAGTTAGTTTAGCGCCGGGCCAAAAAGAAAAGGGAGGTATGACATCAACATACGGGATGAAGCTTGGCCGGGTCTTCCTCAACGGCCTCCGTATCCAAGACCTGCCTGTAGTGCTTGCAGACGTCAAGATACTTGTCGTCATGCTTAGCCAGAATGATCTGCTGCTCGTAGTAACGGAGCTTAAGATCCGTTACATCATCTTCGACCTCCTCAGTCACCTCCTCTCCCCTAGCCTTCTTCTTCTCCCTCTCCTTCTTTTCCTTCTCAAGTTGCTCGGCAGTCTTCTTTGGCCTTCGCGCAAGGTACTTGGTGCTAATCTTGCGGCTGAGAATACCAGCCTGGGTCCAGTCTCCAGTCTCGATGCAGAGAGCAACCTGTGCCAGGATGAACTCGACCTTTTCCCTCCTGTTCATGGACCCGAAGGTCTCGACCTGTAGCTCGCAGAGAACCTCCGTGGCGCCCTTGACGTCGCCCTGCGCCTTCTTGATATCGGAGAGAATCTTGGTTACTCGCGCGCGCTCGACTTCGACAAAGATCTTGCCCTCGGTGACGGTGCGCAGGGCCTCGATGACGGATAACTTCGTTTCTAGGTTGGGCGTCTCGTCGAGGAAGCCCATGACGGTCTGGACCATTCGGGTGATGGCCTGCTTAAGCTGGCTGTGCTTCTTGGAGAGAACGAGGACTTGATCGTTCATCAAGCTCCAGTCGCCTTTGTTTTTGCATATCGTAACGATTCCGACTAGTACTCGCGATGTAGATGCAAGATCGGATGCCTAAAAGCGATAAATGTTAGGTTCGATCTTGGGGCGTGTCTCGACACAGATGTCGTCAGGGTAGAGAAAAGGCTAGGCTAACCTGACGGGTCTGTTTCTCGAGGGCAGTGAGCTTCTCAATGGCGCCTTGCAGGTCGGACTAGAAAATAAATATCAGCAAATTTGCTCTAGGATGGCCGCCAACGAATAACGAGCCCTACCTGGGCAAGTTCCTCAGCCTTGGGAAGCAGCTCGTCGACCTGCTTGGAGAAGTCCTTCTCCGGCTTGAGAGCAGCTTCGGCCATGGCGACGGTTACGGATGAGAAAACGGGAATATATCAGGACGCTAGCTGGACGAATGGGGGAAAGACGAATCGAAGGGTGATGGCGATAGAAGTGTGTCGTGTATGGTTGGTAATTTGTGAGGTTTGGGTGATGCTTGTTGATGGTCAGAGCAACAGGAGCTGGAAGGCGGGAGGCTGCTGTTGTCGTAACCAAAGCTCTGCCTTGCCCAGATTAACTTCGCAGGTGGTGGCGGCTGTGTGTTTTTTGACAAGTGCCCCACCTTTTTTCCTCGGTGAGCCAACCCCGGTCAGCGAGCCTCAGCTCTGGCAAGAATTCGGTGAACTTTGCAGCATGAGAGGTGCCATCAGTCTGGAAGACCTCGACTATATTTTTCTTTTCTGCTTCGAGAGTTTCACGTAGGGCGCTTAGTACGATTCCCTCATTCCCCCAAACGCCGATCCACGACCCAGTTCCGCGGCTCTTATGAACTTCCACTCAGAGCTCCTGATAACGGGGAGAAGCTGCATCTACGAGGTGCTCGTTGACCACTCCACGAGGAGCGAGGTGATATTTCCGAGCCATGGGCTACTAGGGTCCTGTCAAAATATATGATGAGAGATACTCAGAACCAAAGTACACAAGCAGTGGACACTGAACTTTTGCCCTAGCGGTAGTACGATTCGACAGGTCCCTACGTTCTAGGGTTTTGGCCTAGGATCTCCTCATAAATCACTTGGACCAGATCTCTACTATGAAATCTTCAAGGCCACCTCACTCCGCTCCAAAGTGCATGGCAACCTCTGTGGATTGCTTTATTATCTGGGAAGCCCAAAATCGCAAAGATCAATTTCATAAGTTCTGTATATGGTATAGTATGCTCCTCAAGTTATGTGCCCAAGACGTATATGTTCTGTTCGTCGGAAGAAATCCCAATCAAAAACGCCAATCCCTAAAGTCCGTCCAAAAACTGCAAATGGGGTTTTCTAAATGGAATATTTCTAGTAATAAGAAAAGCAAAAAGAGAAAGAAGACGAAAACAATGAAGACCAGGGGACACAAGATTTAGCATTTTTTCCTCCAGTTATCCTTGACCCAGTGAGCCAAGAGCTCGGTAAAGGTCTCCTTCGTGTACGACCCGACGTCCTTGTCGGTGTAATCGCCACCCGCGAACTTGAGGGCAACAAGAACCCACGGAGTGATGAACTCAATAAAGACAAGGTCGACTTTCTCCGGAGTGGAATCCATCGGGAACGCAATCTCACTTTGAATGCAGTTCGGGATGTTAAAGTAAGGCACGGGCGCGTGAATAGTATCGTCACCATCCTTGCCAAAGTCGTCCTCGGTTGTGTAGCCCTCGGTTCGCGTCGGCCGGTCCGCGTCCTTGCCCTTATCATCAGTATTATCGCCTACCAGCCGATATTGCTCCTCTGCACCTCGCGGCTCGAGTCCTGGACCCGGAATGACGGGAAGCATGGCCAAGTCCTTGCCGGACCACTTCTCTGGCACGGACAGGTACCTGGGATCCAGGCCGCGATCGGTGAAGATGTTACCCCCACTATTCAGCAAAGTGATGACCTTGCTCGCGATTTCGTACGGAACCTCGGGGATATACTTCAGGGTGCTAACAAAGGGGCTCACGAGGAACGTGCTATCTCGCGTGAAAGCGCCCTTGAAGACGTCGAACCGAATACCTCCGGTGTTGAGAATTGCGAGTCTCGGGATGTCAGCCCTATCCTTATTAGTGGCCACGCCGGGAAGCACCTCATTTCCGATCCAAGTGAATATGCTATCTTCGGCGTCGTGAGGAGTGCGAGTCAGCCAGAGATCCTTGGGAGCACAGCCGTACTTGTGATCCAACTTCAGGATCTTTCGAGCTCGCGTGATTTGTTGGCTGACGGCTTGACCCTTTTCCGTATGGAAAGTAGCGTTGTCGAGACCAGTATGGTGGTACAAGCCATAGAGATTGTTGTCGATATACCTCCGGTGGACCTTGAAGCTTGAGCTAATAGAAGGGTCTTCCGGCTTCTCTTTGATTTTGAGGCCGTCAACAGACATCCAGCCAATAGTCTCGAAATATCGGCCGCTTGCGATGCCCGCAGCTTTGGAGTCGAAGTTGACGGCGTCACGGACATGAGCATGACCGCCGAAGAAAAGAATCGGACTGTTCCAGTTGGCTTGGCGGATGGCTCTATGAATAATTCTGAACTCGTCCATCCTCAGCCCCACATGGCCGATAACTACGAAGAGGTCGACGTCTTCGCGGATCGCCTTCTGGAACCATTCCTCCTTCACAGTCTGCTTCACTGGTATGACGACGGTGTTATTGTCGTTTCCGGTGAAATCGAAGAGGAATCCAAATGCGGCGATATCGATGCCTTGATTCTTGGTCTTGAACCTTCGATACCGGCGGGCCATGGGCTCCTGCTTCCCGGTCTTGGGATCGATGTAATCGAGATTGGAGGAAATATATTGTCCCTTGAAGTTGGGGATATTGCGCGTGACCTCCTGTCGGGCTGTTTCCGCAACGTAAAGCTCGTGATTGCCGCTGCATATGATGTCGATTTCTTGCTCCTTGACGATATCGTATGTGAAAAGACCCTTGGGGTCGGACGCATCGTAGAGACCGTTGCCATCTACCCGATCGCCAGTGTCGACGAGGAGAAGGTCGGCCCCACGCTCATCAGCCTTTCGTCGCATGTGATGGGCGAAGGAGACATAGTCTCCCCAATCGGCGGAATACTGGGCTCTGTTGAAAACCAGGGCATACGTTAGTCTTGGGCTCACTCGAACTCGCCGCTGCCTGCTGCCTAGAAGGAGGGGGTGCTGAGGGCGGGGAGAGGAGGCAGATCCGCCTTCTTCTTCTCAGTTTGTTCGACTATACGTACTCTTGAAGATGACCTGCATGCCAGCCATGGGTATCCGTAGTATGAAGGAAGTTGAGCTGACCCCAGTGCAAGTCACGAAGTTCGGCTTTCTCAGGCTTCGCTGCTCCGGGCTGCTCCGCCTGAACCTGCAGGATGCCGGCGACGGCACCACAGAGGAGGGTGCCGTACTTGCGCAGCATGATGCTTAACAGTCTCGAAGGGGTATTTGCGTATCGATATAGAAGAAGATTCGGAAGGGATGTGTAGACCTTGGTGGTGAAGAGGCGAAGTTGTTAGAGTTTAAAGCAATGCACGACCAGCTCGCTGATAACGACCGATGACGCTAACACGGAGGGAATGACGGTGGTTGGCGGAAACAGTCATAACAAGGTTAGACACTGTGTTATCCCGTGACACACGTGACATACCCCCCATTTCTGGAGGGACAAGGGTAGGGAGGTACATTCAGTGTTAATGGGAGAGCCATCCGGGTGTCTGGGACTCTGGGACCGTAAAACGGCCCGCCCCAGGAACAACCCAACAGCCAGACACTCACTCATGCTAGAGGAACCATGCCCTCTAAGAGTACGAAGGAATAGTGTTTACTCGTCATTTTTTTCGGCGTACATCGGGAGTGAGCAAATTATTTGGGAATGCTCTTCCGCGACAGGTTTCAGGACCTTTTCTTCCAGCAGATAGTCTATGCCAAAGAGGCGTAATTGTGCTCCAAACTGTTAGTCTCGCATGGTGCTGCTTTCACACAAATGACGGAATGGAGTCTAGACGGTTATCCTGTTCGTGAGGTAATATACTTGCCAACAATCAAAGATTATTTTGCCTTGTGAGGTCTGGAGGGAGATGCCACGGGCTCTTGGAGGAAAAGAAGGGAAGAAAATCAAGAAAACGCCTCTACCCTTCGAGTCATCAACAATACCGTGGCACCTTAGGATATTTCGTCGATGGGCATGTCACTAGCTCTTCCGGCTTCCCCAACCTTACCCCGAAGCTCTGCCTCAACACAATGTATATGAGGATGACAGAACATCGACGACTGGGCCAATACCGTCTTCACACATTCATTGCTTCGGAGACAATCCCATTACTCTACGCTACCTTAACTACCCGAATGCCTCCCCCATGTGAGATATTGACAGCTAGAACCAGGTTTCACTCTCTGACGGTATAGATGTAGAAGCCGTCTAGTGCAGACGCTGTTAGCCATCAGGTAAATCATCCATTCAAACACACATACCCCAGCCGGAGTCCCACTTGTTTCTTACAACTCTCGACGTGCTGCTACTCTGTCTTATATTGTCTGTCATACCTCAAACAGGGCTATGCTTTACTTGTACGATGAGCCAGATACTTAACTCGCGATCTAACACAGAGTGAAAGCGGGTGATCAAGCGGCCTTTCGATTTCGCTAAAAATAGCCTTGTCATCAGAGGGACGCGACCGTCGTGGTTTCTTGAAAACTCCTCATTCAACATCCCTCAATATTCCCCGACAATATCCAAAGCATTTCGATGTGCCCGAGTGCTAAGAAGTCTGTCCGGAGTCGAGATCATCAGCTGTGACGTTCCTTCTCTGGGATTCGCCTCCTTCAAGCGCGGTCCAGTCTAAATCATACATCACCGAGTCGCGTCCCCAAAATCTCGGCGTGTTAGTTCTCTTGTTTTCGCTAGAAAGACAGTCCATCAGAATCTCACCAACACCATGAACTTATTGCCCGCGCATGGCTTTCGTTCTCTCAAATATCACGCACGAAATGTGTTGAGGCGGAAATACGTCCGGTGTAAGTGCTGAGCGCCAACCCCCGAAAGAAAAATGGGATTGTCCCTGGCTAACTTCGCTTGGAAACTACTACTTAGTGCCTGACGATCCATACGCCGAAGGCAACGCACTATCCGTTTTGAAGAAGCTAGCTCGCCTCACGGCTAAGGGTCTCTGCTGCTTGTTCCTACAGGCGAGGTATCTTGTCCCAATGGAGGCAGAGGCTGTCGAATGTTGGATGGTAATATGAGAGGGGACCGAGGAGAGCATGGGTGTTTGGGCACACTTATACGTCTAAGATATCTTATTGTAAATAATACGATTATCCGAACGTCGCTCTGGGTGGTCCCAACCTGGAAAAGCGATTAAAGTTCGATTCTTGCCGATTGCGGGCCGGCCATGCTCGATGCAGACTGTGCCCGTCGGAACTAAAGAACAATGAATATATGTCAAACAACTCTAGAAAATAGAGGGCAATAGGATGAAAATGGAGACGTGAGAAGCGAAAAGGAAAAGGAAAAGCAGAGACGAGAAAAAAAAGAGTCAAGTAGCAAAAGATTAATTGAATGTGATGCCCACACCTGGGATCGAACCAGGGACCTCATCATTCACCAGCTATACTAGTGATGCGCTCTACCACTGAGCTATACGGGCTTTGATCACCGAATGTGCTCGTTGGATGGGGCCGATCGAAGTGGCTTGTTATAGCAATGGCGAGTTTCAGACGCGCAGAAAATGCGATGCGACATATTGAGTCCAGGTTTCAAAGCTCAAGAAATCCAAGGCTTTGATGGATACAGTCGATCGACAGATACTCCAATTGCTCTTTCCTTATTAATCCACCTACAGACACCTCGAGAAACGAGATTGTGGTGGGTGGTGTGGCGAAGAAGGAAACATGCAAGTCCACCAGTAAGACTTCAGAAGTTTCAATATTATTCGCCAAAGCGTCTGAAGGTGCTCTCTCTCAGCGACCTCAGTACAGGGAAAAGGAGCGGGAGGGAGGAGCTCGTTGGGGCTTGGAGTTGAGGATCGAGGCGGGCTGCAACGCGCCTTAACGGCTCGCCGGTACCCCATCGAACTCTCTAATCATTTAGAAAGGGTCCTATGTCGTCGGATGGATGCAGTATTAACATTGGGAATCGCGGAGGTGACTCCACTCAGACTCGACGGAGGCACGTTTTGGTCTTATATGGCCCGGTTTGTTCTCCATCCTGCAATGCTCTCTTCTCATTCCACACAAAGAAAAAAGATACGAACCGGCGACGGAATTGCACATTGAATTATTAACACATTAGCAATAAATACGAAACCACAGTTGCAGTCCTAAAACATTGAATAATGGTGATGACAATGCCCTTATTTCAGAGTTGACGTGCGTGCTCCATGTCGAGGAAGGAGGAAGGAACAACGGAAATGACAAAAAAATCGAGACAATTTTTAATACTTCGTACTCGAAACAGAATCGAAAAAAGAAACGAACTTTGTCAAACGACCCCGGTAGGATTCGAACCCACAATCTTTAGAGCCGAAATCTAACGCCTTACCATTAGGCCACAAGGCCGTGAATGACTGAGTTCCATTGGTTTAGACTGTCGCCGGATAGGCCAGATATGGGATTCAGCGAGTCCGTCTCGAAATTTTGAAAAAGAGAGGGGCAAAAGTGAAAAAAGGAGTCGGTTGATCAGGCGGAGGAGAAAAAAGAGAGCCTGAAGAAGCTGGCAAAAATGAAGGCCACTGCCCACACCTGGGATCGAACCAGGGACCTCATCATCTCACTAGCTCTACTAGTGATGCGCTCTACCACTGAGCTATACGGGCTAAGGTGCTTGATTGCTTGCTTAATCGACTTGTTATTGGTCTATAACAAGGACGCAAAGAGGGTTGGAAACATTAAGTTGAGGATTTAGTGGTGTGGATGGTCTCTCTCTCCTGTCGAGTCTTAGTGGGGTCGCATGGTCTGGCCCAGGGGGATTTTTACTGGTGGAGCCACCAATTGCTGGGCTGGAGGGACGAAACGTCATTGCATGAGCAAAGCTCCAACCAAGGCAATCAACATTTTGCTGAACTCGTCCACCAAATCCGTCGCCGCACCCTCACCTCAACTCTCTCTTCCTTCGAGTTCGGCCCAACGTTCACTCGTCAAGGCCAATTGCGCATGGCCATATGATTCCCACCCGTCTTCGCGTTCTCCGCGCGCCGGCGTCAATATGCCGACTCTCCTCCCTCCCCCCCCGGCAATGGCGCGCCCTCTCCACAAACCACTTCGTCCATAAGAGTACCGCACCCTCCCTCTAAAACCCCCAGTCTCTCTTTGACGACAATACTAAACGCCCCCAAACAGTACCACCAGACCTCCAACCGACCTCCTCCACCTTCAAATTCGCCGTAAAAGACAACATCGCCACCCTCAACTCCCCAACAACATGCGCCTCCCCCTTCCTCCTCACCTACCAATCCCCCTTCGAAGCCACCGTCGTCCGCCAGCTCCGCGCCCGCGGCGGCGCCCTCGTCGGCAAGACCAACATGGACGAATTCGGCATGGGCTCCCACTCCCTCAACTCCGTCCACGGCCCCGTATCCAATCCCAATTTTGCTGAGGACGGCCCGCCGCGCTCGGCCGGCGGTAGCTCGGGGGGCAGCGCCGTGGCCGTGAGATTAAACGAGGCTGACGTGGCGCTGGGTACGGATACGGGGGGTTCGATTCGCTTGCCGGCTGCGTATACGGGGACTGTGGGGTTTAAGCCCTCGTATGGCATGGTGTCGAGGTTTGGGGTTGTGCCGTATGCGAATTCGTTGGATACGGTGGGGTTGCTTGCGAGGGATGTGAGGAGCATATATGATCTTGTCATCGGCTCCGGGTTGATTCGCGAACATGACCCGAGCGATCCTACTTCCTTAACGGAGGAATCTCGAAAACGATGCGCCGAGACACACGGCCACAGCAACGACTCCACCCCCCTCGACGACCACTTCAAATCCCCCCGCTCCCGCGCCGCCATCACCATTGGCATCCCCAAAGAATACTACATCGATGAACTCGATCCCCTCATCCACGCCGCCTGGAAAGAAGCCGAGTCCCTCCTCAAAGAATGGGGCGCCACCATCGTCCCCGTAAGCCTCCCCACCACCGAGGTCGCCCTACCAGCCTACTACGTCCTCGCCCCCGCCGAAGCCTCCTCCAACCTGGCCAAGTACGACGGCGTGCGCTACGGAACGCGCGGGGAAGCGAGCGATGGTGCCGGAGAGGTGTTGTACTCGCATACGCGCGGCGAGGGTTTCGGCGACGAGGTCAAGCGACGCATCCTCCTCGGCACGTACAGTCTCAGCTCCGAGAAGATGGACAACTTCTTCATCCAGGCGCAGAAAGTGCGCAGGCTCGTGCAGAGGGACTTCGACAGGGCGTTCAAGCTGCCGAATCCCCTCTACGAGAACGACGAGCCGTTTGATCTGAGCGATATGGATGATGATGTCGCGCTGTTGGATAAGAAGGGGCCGGCGCAGGTGGACTTTTTGCTTTGTCCCACGGCGCCGACTTTCCCGCCGTTGATTGCGGATATTCAGCATCAGACGCCCGTGGATTCGTATATGAATGATGTGTTCACCGTGCCGGCTAGTCTCGCCGGCTTGCCCGCTATTAGCATTCCTGTCCCTGTGAAGGGGGCGACGGCGGAAACGGGCCCGGTTGCTGGGTTGCAGTTGATTGGGCAGTATTGGGATGACGCGAGGGTTCTTGCTATTGCTCACGAGTTGTCGCAGCGTGTACCTGTAAAGATATAGATGTATGTTACAATATCGCGATCGGAGATGAACGGAGTTTCGCATGTATGGTAGATGGTAGATCTCCCTTGTATATATATTTATGTATGGGTATCATTAGATAAAAGCACGGCTTTTGTAATAGATAACAGTGAAAGATCCCATCCTGGTCACTTGCTGTGACTTCCTGACCTACGCTCGTCGAACGGCGTGGGTACCTTGCGTGAAGTCCGTCAGTCGAGGTGTCGCCTCCTAGGCGCCTCTCCAAGCCCGACTATCCTTCACTTTTCGTGGCCTAGTACTAAATAGTAGCACTGTACGGAGGATTGCTTTCAAGAATTTATGAGCCTGGTCCTGCCGTACCCATCTCATGGGGGACTGCGACTGCGACTGCGGTTCCGACTCCACGATCTCGAATCTCGGCCCATATCCCTATCGCCCCGGTCCGATCCCCTATCCGAAACCTCCCCCTCCGACGCAGAATCCCTTCCATTCCTCCTCCTCTCCTCCTTTTCCTTTTCTTCTTCTTCCTCCTCCTCCTCCTCCTCCTCCTCCTCCTCCAGCATCGCCTCCACGTCACTCATCGACCTCGGCTCCAAAAGCTCCAAATCCTCCAACACCTCCCTCCTCGGCATCTTCCACAAACTCGTCCCACAAACCCTCTCCTTATTCAACAAATCATCCACAAACTCATCCATATACGTCAACGCCGCCCCCTGTCTCCCTTTCCTCCTTAACTTCCTATAATCCTCCAAGTACGGCTCCAGCGCCAAATACACATCCTTCGCCTGCCTCGTCAACCTTACGTAGAACAGCGCCAACGCCCTCAGGTACTTGAACTCCTCGCCCCCCAAACCCATGTATTCGGCAAGTACCTCGTCCGAAGGCGCCAGTTGCAGAAGCTTGAACGCGAGGCACAGGAAGGGTGTGGGTTTTTGCGAGGAGCCGTACGTGCCGCCGATGAAGGTGACGTGCTCGACCACGCGGTCGACGATGTCGGCTTCGTTGAGCGCGAAGCATTGCTCTTTGTAGAAGTAGGAGTCGATTATGCGGTCGCGGACGGCTTTTTCCATTATGGTGGAGGGGTTGAGGCCGTTGGGGGCCAGGGCGGCGGAGGAGCCGCGTTCGTCGATGAAGCGGCGCTCGTCGGCGTCGACGGTTTCGCGGCGTTTGGACATGGCTGGTGGGCGGTGGTGTGTAGGCTGCTTTGGTTTGGTTTTATTTTTTTTTTTTTGCCGGATTATTTAGCGGAATTTTGTATTCTGACTTTGGATGGATTGGAGAGATGGAGTTGAATAGGTTGTAAAATGCGCGAAGCTCTCGAAGCTCGAATTGTCCTGGATTCTTAGATTGGTGGGGTTAGACTTTCGCCTCTGGTGCTTATCGATAGTTGCCCCGCGAACCAAGTAAACAGGGACTTGTGCCCATCAACACCTTCTCATGTCTCGTAAATGCGTCATGGAACGACACCCCTCAAGGAATACAAGTACGACAATTCCAAACTCATTGATTTCGCCTCGAGCAAGGCCGCCTGTGTCGGAATTTAGAACGAATAATCTCTTCGAAGTCCATTTGTCGAACAAAAGTTCCCCCGTCATGAACGACACAGAAAAAATGTATCAACCCAGATACCCCAGCGCAAGGCGAGGGAAGCCGCATCCGTGGCGAACCCTCCTCTTCACGTCCTCACAAGCAACTATCCTCCTCACATCCGCAATGTGTTCGTACAAACTAGTCTTCACTCTTTCAATCTCCGGGAATTTTTGTTTGTGAATACACAATGCCGTGTTTTGTTTCTTTCCGATGCGGCCTCCCGGTTTTCGCAAACAGATCAAGCCCGTGTTACAAGTGAATTTCAGTTTAGAAAAAGCTAACACGAAAGGTCCTCGTTTCTTTTTTTCCAATGCAGTCCTACTGTTTACTAGTATCCTCTTCATCAGCGGCTGTGTGATCCAGCAACGAACGCTGCGAGATATACGTCAAGGTATCAAGATGCCGAAACCCTCGCCCAAGATTTACCTCCCCGACAGGTTCAAGCATACGACGACGGAGCTCGAGGACGGTACCATTGTTATTTTGCCGGATGACCACATTGTACCGATACAGGAGAGGAGCAAACCAGCCGCTGTTGTCGAGATAAGACCCACCGAGGAGGTCCTTCTCGAGACACCTTCTCCCGAGGATAGTGGACCTGCGGAGACGGTAGTGGAGGTGGATGTATTTGGTCCGCTGCGAGAGGGAGAGACGAGACGACCACAGGAGCCGGAAGAGCCCCTCACCGAGAGGGAAAGAAACCTACAGCAGCAGCTTGAGAAGAACCAGAAGAATCCCGACCCCCTCGCGGATGACCAGAGTCTCGTCAGTAGGGCTGAGCGGAGACGGCTGATCAAGGAGGAGATTAAGAGGCTGTCCCACGTCGAGGGTCCGGCGTATCAGCGCCGACTTTGGTAAACTACCACCTAGTAGTACACGGGACGGTTATCGACCATCTCCGATCCAACACTTATTCGACCACCATCTGGGGATCGTCGATCTAGGACTACTCCCTTGGTCCGTCTTGGGCGAGTGGGGAATGTTTTTTCTTTTGGCTATATATATTATGGGCGGAGTTTATTTGTTTTAGGGAATATTGGCACACGAAATGAAGACTGACAGGATCCACCGATCGGATCAGGCATCAAGAGCAACGGTTATGATTGGTTTCTCAGGTCGCGAAAGAAGGGTAGCAGTCAGGTCCTTATCACAGAAAACATCAAAGGTGGATCAGGACTAGAACCGATGGAGGGATTTACAGCAAGTGTCGCGCAAGAAATCTCGAGGTTAACGGAGTTTATGTTGCGAGAAATCAATCCATTGAAAACAGATATCAAATATGCGTGTGTATGACCATGACCATTAGTTACAATTAGAATAATGTACTCCCCCCAAAATGGATGCGCCCAATGCAAGAGATCAATCATAAAAAGATAGAGAAAGAAAAAAGGAATCAACCGTCCGTCCGTCCGTCCTGTTCCATTTCCCGTCGTTTGTCCCGTTCGTTCCCTTTCGGTATCCGGCAGTGTCCCGCACTCTTTTTGCGACTCGTCATTTGAATTGTGATGTTTCGTTCTTCCCTTCGCAGCCCGAACTTGACACAGCCGCTCCCCCCTCTTGATCCTTAGCCCGATGCCTAACTTTCTGAGTCTTATTCTTCCTCTTTTTTGTTCTTTTCGTTGTAGTCCGCATTTCACCGGTCCATCCATCGGTTCATGCAGCTTACTTCACCATCCTCCTCTCTTCCCCTCTTCTGGTTCGATCGTTTACCTGATCCCTGTTGGCGGTCTTGGTGTCATGCATAGCACCATTGGACATGTCGTCGGGTAGCAAGCCGCAACTCATCGATGCACCCACTCTCATCACCTGATTTGAGCGAAAAGGAAAAAAAGAATTTAGTTACTTTTCTGTATCTCAATTTTTTTTCGGAAGGGGACAGGGGGGCTGGAGAGGATGGATTGAGGGTTGTTCCCTTGCTATCTTGACGCTTTTGGAAGAAGCAGCAGGGTGGTGGAGGAGGGGTGCAGGAGTGAGAGGGGGAGGAAACTAAAGATGACGACTTACAGTGCAGAGCTTGCATCGATCTCCGAACCTGGTCACTGTTGTACGGCATTGGATGGAGCCCTATATGTAGGCATCAATGTAAGTGTCAGACACGCCGGTCAACGTCGTTGATAAGCTCGGGGTGGGTAGATGGTTGCGGTGGCCGCCCATACATAGTAATTGGAGCAATAGTATGTCATTGTCTCGATCTTAGACGTAGAGATGTTCTCTTTCGAAGTCGAATTGGTGAAGAAAAGAAGAGAAAGAAGGCCAAGACGAGCTTGGGGACCCGACTGAAGAGTATTCTTGAAGATACGGAATAGCTTTTCTTTGATAGAAAGTCAAGAGAGGTCGATGACCCTCAATTGCATCAGAGATAACAAAAAGAGCTGTCTGCGAATGGCAAAGCTGCGCCGAGGGGGAGTAGCTTGGGACTAATCGACTAGAGGCAAGCTAACCACGAGGAAGAAGAGGGGGAATATGGAGAAATCTAAAGCTTAAAAAAAGGGGGAGGCGTTTTCTTTTCTGATTTGGAGAGCTTGTGATCTACTGTAGAGGAACTATACCCGAGAAAGAAAGAAAGCTGAAAAGAGGAGGACGAAAGAGGGAAGAAGAAGCTACGATATTTATAATAGTTTGGGTGAGTGAATCGCGGATCGAACGACGACAAGAAGCCAGCGGGCAACCGCGTTGGGAAAAGCGTTCGGATTCTCGGTTTCCAACATTGACTTGACAGATATGACTGATTGTGGAAAAAGCACTGATGCTGCGGTTACGAACGCAGATGCATATCCTCGACAGGAACCCACACACCCTTTTCCTCCGTAGACAGGAGCAGCAGGCGAAGAGCGAGAGGGAGTGGAGGGGGAGGATGCATAACCGAAGGGGTGGGAATTGATTGCGGGAAATCCAAGAAACAGGAACACGCCATGTGGAAACAAACCAGATCCATGGGAGGGTTAGCAAGGGCCCTCCTCGTACGAAGTGGTGTAGTTGTTATAAGCACGTATGAGCTTAGCTAGCATCTTTGACAGAAAGCAGAACCACAGACAGCCAGGCTTGCAGAAGGAGGGGGACCAGGGTAGAGGTAGAGTGTAGGGTAGCTTCAACCGGCGTCTACACCGATGTGGTTCCGGCCCACCACCTCTAGAATCCTGAATCGTAAGTCTAGTCGAGATATAGTTAGCTGTGCCTATAAGTTACACCCAAAAAAGACGAAGCTAAGATAACCAACGTTGAGCATCGACTCGGACGGCATCACAGATCCGGACGGGTCCCCAGATTCGGCTAAGACGAGAAAGAACTAAACTAGAACTAGGTAATACCTTTTATCGTCCCTCTGGGTTTGGGTAACGTGTTGGTAGTCGCGATTCCCAGTTGTTATGAGCACTCGCTTTTGCCGGTGCTGACGTTTTGAAATGCGTCCAAACAAGGGCGGGCCGTGTTAGGTCGTGTTGAAGGAGTTGGCATGGGCGTGGCCGTGGAACCGGGTCGTATTGACGGGCGTGCGACGGCACATTCTGGGTGAGGGGTGATACAAGTCATTGGCAACCAGCAGCCAGACTTGATGATCTCTTACACTACTTCGCACACACCCAACAAGCTCACCCATGCTCTGACCTTAGCAGTTTCCTCTGTGCGATGCTTCCCCGCAGACACAGACCCCGCTCCAATCCCCTCAAGCTACTAGTAGATAACAAAAGGGCTATCAATATCAACGGTGAAGCATGAAGCACGAAGCACGAAGTAGGATAAGTGTAACAGGAGAAGCAGCTGGGACAAGTCGCAACCGATACTAAACTGGTCCATAAAGTCCGAGCTATCAACGATGGGTATCAATTCATCCTTGACGCTTAGGCACACTCTCCCCCCCTCCCTCCCAAGCTGCAGCTCATCCCGAGTCGTATCCCTGTACGGATGAATATCGCTCGTCCCTCATGCAGGTGCGCATCAGCCCAGCCCTTTTCGAATGTTCTTCGCTCGTCGCCGACATTTCCGTCGGAGCCTGGCGGTCGTCGTAAGCTGCAGGTATGATCTGCTGTACGAACTAACATATGATATCTTTGGACGAGGTTTTTGGGAGCGCGCATTAGATCTTATTTTGGGCGGCACACAGCATGTAGCCTAGCTCATGAAGTTATTGAAGTAAGTGGCAAGCAGCTAAACTGCATGCCTTGCAGACACACTTCATGTTGAAATCAGTTAAGCCCAACCGAAGAAGTCTGTTGCCCACTTCATCCATTTCGTCGTTCATCGACTTCGCTCGTGCCAAATTGGGTTCCCCCCTTCTTCATCGCCATCACCCTGTTACATTGGAAGGATCTGCAGCGTGCTTTGGCTTCTTGATTGCCCCTCTGCTTCTGTATCGATGGTGAGGGTGGATCAATTGATGATCTGGAACCGAGGCAGCTTCCCCTGCTTCCCCTGCTCTTCTTTGTCCTGTCCTATCCTGAGGCGCCCAAGCTCTAGTTCGTGTTGGAAATGTCAGGCTGCGACTGCGACGCTAGATCGGCACTGTGTCTCGACCTGCCTATAGTTGTTTCTGGTTGGCTGGATGGCTCCAAGCCCCTGCTGTGGGCCAATACGGAAAACAGCTCCTTACACAGTGTCTACATCCAATCCCCACATGATCTCGACTCGATTCCAGCTTCTCCGGTTTTGCTCCTGTGACGTGAGCAATCGATACCTTTTGACTTGTACTTGCCCCACTCGACGCTCCACCTCAACCAACAATTTTGGGAGCCAGACAGAAAACGCTTCATCGAATCACCAGATTTCCGAATCTCAAGCAAAACCGACGCCGATCCCGTCTGCCAATTGATCAGTCCACGAACAAACCTACCAAAAAGCTCACGGCATCCTTGGCCTTCCGTGTCCTCGAGACAGACCACCACCCAATCAACCTCACACGCCGCTTCCCGTCTGCTCTCAATTTTGGTACATATTATCAAACGAGAACCAAAAACAGATTCATTACCTTCTAAATCGAAGCTACCAACCTACCTAGGGAAGAGAGAAGGAAAAAAAGAATATGGCTGTCTTCGGTTCGAAGAAGTATCGGTCCGCCGCCGACTTCAACTCCGGCGCCGCCCAGTACCGTCGTGCCTTGGCCAAACACCCCTTCCTCGCCTTCGGCCTCCCGTTCCTGACCGTCATCATTGCCGGGTCGTTCGTGCTCACACGCGCCACGGCCATCCGGTACGAGAAGCACGATAGGAGGGTGAAGCAGCTGACGAAGGATGAGGAGTTGAACGTGCGCAAGAACCCGCGCAAGGTGGATTGGAAGGATGAGTACCAGGTAAGGAATGACAGAACAACCTTCATTTGCGTGGGCTCCTGCGCGGGCGGAGATGCGTTACGCTTGAGTGCAAGAGGGAAAGCAGTGGGCTAAATATGTGTAATGTTGCAGAGATTGAGAGCGGACAAGGACCTCGACGATTGGCAGCAGAAGAGAGCCGAGCGTCTACCCGGTGAACCCGATGGTACGATGTAAGAAGGAGATTCGCTGTCGGTATGGGGACACGGGGGAGGACGACATATCAGCCTTACGTCAATCCGTTTTTCCCTGATTCCCCACGGGGTTTGACAGGTCGGGCTTCACGACGTCTAGCAGATGGCATCTATCGATGAGGTGCTGGAGCGCGTCTTAACCAGTGCCGCCCGCTTTTGACTAAACTACACTCCCCGCTCTATCCCTGCCAGCATAAGGTCGATGGCGCTCTTCTTTACACTCATTTTTTTTTTCGGGGGATGAGCGGGGAAGCTTTGAGAATACTCATTCGTTGGATGATTGCCGTTGCCTCCGGCCAATTGGTAGCAAGGCATACACGGCACGGAGGGCATATATTCCCCCACCGAGCGGCTCTGGAGCATAGCCTACAGGTCTAGGATGATACGATGGTAGGCTGGAGTCTGGAGGATGAAAGGAAACAATTGAAAGAGGACAAGACGAGCATGTCTTGAGCAAGATCTGTGGTCATACATGGGCCCATCAAGAAGATGATTCCAGCAAGGACCTTAGGGGCGGTGTGCCTCAGCATACTTAGATCCCATGATCTCGTTTGGATGCATGGTATGACCGGACGGAGAGGGCAGGCTTTCGTCGGCTCGTGTACTTTTAGTTGTACAATACTTGGATAGAAAATAAAGCCATGTACGATATCGCACCAAAGCCCTTTACCTCGTCTGCTGCCGTATCGTTGAGTTGTGCAAGGGCGGGCTAGCTTTTAGGACGGACCATTCGTTCCAAGGAAAGGACGGCCTCCGTCGGAGATCTCATGTTAGCATATCGGCGTCGAAACCGGCATCCTGCCGTTGGTGTAGGGCTGCAATGACTTAACTTCCGGCGCCTCCTTTCTGTCTAACACCTCATCTTGATAAGCTGTAACGTACCAGATCTCAAGGTATGGATGGAGCAATGGAGGCTAGGGAGAAAAACTCGCCACCTCCTGAACCCCTCGATCCAAAGGTCGTCCCGAGGTGTCATCGCAGAAACTGTGTTGCTACTCAGTACGCGAAGTGGCGCGCCCTTCAGGCAAGTTCACATCCTGAACCTCCGAAGCTGGCATTTCAATGGGCAGAGAGAAATGACACCCATATTGAACACAATCAAGAGGTATGAAGCTGTATTTCAACGGCCGACCTGGCTGTCAGCATCACGCAAGCATTAACTCCGTCTTGAAACACTGGGAACCACACCGGTGACGTACAAGGCGTGACATTCCCACGTCTCGTCACTACACCCTTCCCATCGCCGTAAGCAAAGACAGTACTTGCAAGCCTTTTTGGATTACCCGGTTGAAGGGCACCTGCATTCTTGCTATTTACGGGTAGCAGCACACCAGAGATGGGAGTTGGTGTGTTGAGTTGGTGTGCTGTATGTACTGAACTCGGTCTAAGTTTATCAACTACAGGAAGGTTTGGGATTTCGTCGTTTCAGATGGCGTGGAGATGCTCCAACCTTCAGCTGGGAACCTACCCAGATTCCTCCGACTCGTCCGCTTTGGATGGCAAATCCAGGGACCAAGTAAGGTCCAAGTATCCTCTACGGGTGGGAATTTCCCCACAACGTTCACGATACTAGGGATACATGGAGTTGGTTTACGCCCCCATGTGAAGAGGGGATTGAATCGAGGATCAGCTGGCTACCTCGGGTCGTAATCCACTTTGAAAACCTTATGTCTGGAGCCGTATATCCTATATTGTATCGTTCGAACTTTAAAACCATAACCTTCACAGCGGGCGCTGGTTATGGAGCAGGTGAAACGAAAAGAGCTGATAAGCATAAAATCGTCACCTCTAAGAAACGCCGAACGCTAACCTACGTGTTCCCACAACGAGCCAGGGAGTCCAATAGCAGGGAGTTACCCCTTCACGTTCCCATTAAGAGGTTGGATTCTCAGCCCAGCAAGGAGAGTCCACCACAACCTTAAAGCCTCCATCTCCACCTCGACCCTTTCGTACCCTCACTCCCCTCTCTTTGCTCCGCTGAGGAGTCGAGGCCGCGACCCAGATAGCGAGAAAAAAAAGGTTCGAGTTTAAATTTCCTAAATCGGACGACCTCACGGCTAAAGGGGGCCGTCTAAGGAGGGCGGTGAGCCGAGATTGAGAGTGTAAGTCCGGGGAAGAGGGGACAATGTCCCACCGCCCCGCGCGTCGTTGTGCCGGTAAGCCGTTGGATCAACCTCCGGCCTTTACTACGATGGGGACACTCTTCGTGGATCGGGATAAGCGTGGCGGGCATACGTAATACTAGGAGGAGGTTATGGGGCCAGATCTGAGCCATGCCATTTGATGATGGAGGCGAATTGTCCGTGATACTGGCAGAACGCCCGTGCCGTCTGTTCCACCTCCTCTGGTGATGAGGGAACGCCATCTGGTATTTTGTGGATGGATGTCAAGAGGGCACTGACTTTGGGAGGGTTACATGGGATTGCGAGACAAGGTCCGGAGCGGGCATGGCGCTCGATGATGGTGTAGGACGATTGTAAGCGGGCACACTGGACTGGTCCGTGATGAGGACCTATTGTTTCTCTAATTGATGCTGTGTAGTATAGTAAACGGCTCCCTTGACGTGGATGCGGACTTACAGGTACGTAGCAGGAGTGTTACTCAGTGGTGAGAGCTCTCCTGTCCCCTCATCTATCCCCTCCCACACTTTTCACTAGTCTCCACCATATCAGGAACTACTTGGACGAACATAGTAACGGAACTCATTCCCGCCGCTGGCGATAGGACGACGTATGTGTCCCACGGAGAATGGTGTGTGGGTAAGCGTAGCATCTTTGGGATCCCCCACGATAAGCGAGTCAAAAAGGAAAGAACATATCGGGGAAGAAAAAAGCAACGCGGGATTTACACCGACATCCGCTAATCGTTTCCCCAGAAAGTCACAAGTCAAGTCGAAAAAGGAACTTGACATCGTGGCATGGAATCATGTCTTTGCTTTTGGGGGGTTTTTGCTTCTTTCATCGTCGCTCTCTAATCTCAGTGTCCCCGTCCCTCCCCTCCTCGAGAGCGGCGGTGTGTTCTACCGCGAGTCTGGCCATTTTTTCCATGCAGATGTGCGAAATTACCATCCAAGACATGCATTCCCCCGCCGAGAGAAAACCACGCACGCTATTACTGTCAGTTAAAGTGCTGGTAGCAGTCTCGCGATGCATCTTCCAGACATGCCAATTTGCAAAAGAAGCGGGGTTTCTCAAGATGTGAAGGGCTTCACTTACTGTTACTTCGCGGTCCCAAGTCTAAACTTAGATCTGCTGCTTTCGTATGTGCGCGAATAAGGCTTTGACATTCAGGGCTTGAATTGACGATCAATTCTGTTTTCGGGAGAAGACTTGAATGCTGTGGCTTTAAAGTGAGGAGCTAACATGAGAAAGTACACAGCACTACGAAGTACTCCCTATACTACTTCGTACACCACACCACATTGCAGCTTGTGTGTGTCTCCTTGCTGTGTTGCCCTGCGCTAGCCAGCATACTTTTGATGCATCCACATCATCCACATGCACCTACTTTGTACGCTTGAACACTTTATTATTAGCGAGCTGCATGGAGATGGGCGAAAGTGAGGGGTATTACGGATCACGGAGCAGGTCGGCGTCTATCCACATCTCCCTCATAACTAAAGGGATCAACGCTCTCGTTTCTCTTGATGTAACACACATACACTCCGCGGAGTCCACACACTCTCTACTATCTCACCCTCATCCTCTGTTAGTACGAAGAGGGGCAGGTTGATCAACGCCTGGCTTCCCCGCAGCTATGCTATTAGCAAGCTCATCAGTTGATCCATATCTCTTGGCCGGTGTCTGGTCTGTCCAAGTCTGTCCATGTCTGACCCGGCTAGCCTTGAAACCCATCACCATTAGCTCTTTCCCGTCACACATTCCAAACCACAAGCAGTTGGTAGCATTGATCAGGCGGGAAGCCAGGACCAGACCCGGAACTCTATTATTCACTCCCTTGCTGCGTTGATGCGGAGAAAACGTACAACTCCCCTATGAGAAATGCTTCGGTCGTACATGGGGCGGGTCCTTCGTAGATGGCATACTTCGTACTTCACAGCTCGCACGTACGTCGGAATTGTGATGACGGGCTCGCTGTGATGAACGGGGACTCGGTACCAAGAGGCTGGAATGAACAGGTCCGGCCCCCAAGTTACACCTCAAGCTTCAAGCCCAGCCCCAGGTCCTTGCAGCGAGACTCCACGAAATACAGTTGATCTTGGGCTTGAACAAGGAGGCGAGGCGTAAATACCCCTCCCCAGAGTCCAGACCTTTGTGGAAATGCTCATCTTACTGGAGGTCAGCTGGAGATAATTTGAATTTCCGGTTACCAATGCAAAGTTGAGGAGAAACCCCTCATCAACTCGATGGATCATGGGGTACATCGCCTCAAATTCAAAATCGTCAACAAAGGCATTTGTCAAGTCCCCATGCTGCTGGTCCCTGGAGGTGCCTGCAGGGCCTAAACTATGATGCATGCAGGTACAGCAAGGGCCAAAAAGTCTAGCCTTTCAGGCAAGCCGAAAGTTAGATCCTTCGTACTTCGTTAACGCAGGACGAAAAGGCGAGGGAGTAAATTTGATCCATCAGTGTGCATCGTGCCCTGCAGTAGTTGGACTTGGTCGTCCTGCAAGTCTTACAAATTCCCAATTGCAACCATGAGGAGTGTGCATGATAGATTGGGAATTGAGGAATTGTCCTTTCCTCAATCGATCATGGGTGCATCTGCTGCTTGTACTCGTGACGCCTGCGATTGAGGCACTTACTGAGTAGTTTACTTCGTGCTTCTGCCCCCTGCAATGCTCCGAAGCCTGGCATGCAGAGTACACAGGTATTAGATATCCCCAGCACTGAGTTCAGTGCCACCAACGCAATGGGAGAGCCCAAAACCGGGGTTTCTTGCAATGCCGTTGTCGTTGATCCCACCCCGGACCTGCCCGTCGCAGGGTGTCAAAATCTGGTAATATTTGACTGATCGGCTGATCAACGTATCCCGGCCCATCGAGCAAGGGGCCCGACCGCCGTCACACAAAGATGGTGGACATACTTCGTACACTACCCTGTTTGGACGTTGGGTGGGTTCAAGAGCGTTCGGCGATAAGCTCTTTACGAAGTAGGCCCTGGAGAGGAGAAGGCGAACTCCGTGGTCCCGAGATCCCCCCCAAAAAGGACCGCCCCCTCCAACACCGAGACCCGCGGATGACCGAGAATATGGGGATTGGGCTGGCTTGGTGAATATACGAGAATGGGTGATACGGATTTACGGTAGGAGCTCTTAGTCTATCAATTCACTCCTGTTCCCACCTGACACCTGCGTGCTTTTGTATTCACCGCGCAATGCTCACCGAGTCCGTGGTACATGCCGACTCTTTACACAACATTCCATTCCGTACGTCTGCTGTGCTTTTTCCAGGGGAAGAAGGACAACCCTTCATGCATCGGGCTAAAAAAAAAGAAAGCAGAAAAGGCCCACCTCACCTATCTCGGGCAATCAAGAGTAAACCAACAAACGCCTCCAGATTCAAGATCGCCCTCGACCGTGCGGCATCCGAGATGTTCAATTGAAGGGGGTGCGGATAGGTCACCATAGCCGGTCTCTCCCTTCCCAACATCCGGCGCTGTGCTCAACAAGTGAACATGTTCACGAGCGGAGATATATCATTGAACCATCTTAGCGTCGTGGGCCAAGCCCACTCCCGCGTCTGCCACAATTTTTTTTGTTTGATAGAAAGTTGATGGCGATTTGCGGGGACGGCGACGCTAGATACTCGAGCTTAGTTAGTAGTGTATTACGAAGTACGAACGAGTTGAAGCAGAGGCGACGATGGCTTTTTTGGCTCTTGTCGTGATGCCCTGGGCTGGTGCCGCTAGTCCAACTTTGTCTAAAGAGGTGCACAATATTTATGGCGCGAGCTCTAAGCGTAGTTTAGCACGCCTCTTGGCCGCTCCTTGCACCCCTGGTCCAGCTGGGCTGTGGGTTTCTTGGTCGACCAGGAGGCGGTGAGGCTGGGTGCACACTTGGTAGTGTACTTGGTAATATGCGTATTTGTGCTCCAATCAGGATGTGAGGGAGCGACACTCCTACACAGGGCCTACGCAGGTCCACACACCCATTTGAGATTTTTTTTGCACTTGTTCAACTGCCAAGCCCACTCCCTCGATGCAGGGCGATATCAAGGCAAGGGGAAAGAGTGAGCGAGACTTGGAACTCTCTGGCAAATCCTGTTGCAGGCATTAGTAGATGATGATAATATGTCAATGATACCAGGGGAAAGGAAGGTACAAGCATTAAGTTTAACTCGCTGTCAGACATTTGATATTAGAGCTGGAGATCCTAGTTCACGCAATTGCACCTGATGGTGTTATACCGAATATCCGCCCGGTCCCTTCAAGCCATCGACCCGAACCACAGCACCCAAACCCGATGCCACATCTGCAATTCCTAATCACCATTGTGAGCCTCCCTGCTGGGTTAGCGGATATATGGAAGTATGTATGAGAAAGCAAACTCGTTTCAAAATAGCACAATGTAAGGGCGAAGACAATGTGTGGATCGTGAGTTTGCTTCAGATCGCTGCACGACAGCACGGAAGTGTCCCGAGTCACATTCCATCCGATTTTATTTTCAAAATTCTTTTTTTAGTCGACACGACCGTTGTTCCCCAGACGAACGGTTGTGTTTACCAAGTCATGACTGATGATCGACAGAGGGCATCAAATTAACGATGACTGGTGAGCAAGGTTCTGGTCTAGGCGTGCTGAAACACCCTGGTAAAAGGTAAGTTGGGGCGGGCTGTGCCTGCGCACGGAAAATAAGGACGGAATTTTGTCCACACCAGGCTGTATTTGGATCGAGGTACGAGGAAGAGAGCAAAACCAAGATTCCAATTCCGATTCCGTACAAGGCGGGAGTGAAGCGGCAAAGTATCGATCAAATTATATGAAAGCTGCCAGCTACTTCGTACAATAGTTCAATCTTGGCCTCTTGGCTCTTTTTTGATACTCGATCCCGTGGCAGCTTTGAAGCAAACCGCCATTCTCCACTTTTCAAGCCGCGGTTATTAGTCAGACAGGGTCGCCGATGAATGACACTGGGAGCGAAGTAGCGAAGTACCCATGCCCCCCGAGACCCGGTCGTTCCTGATTGTGAAGGCCCCCGGATGTCCTGTATGACGTACGAAGTACGGATCACGGGCGTGGCTGACCCCGACTGACCAAGTACGAAGTATCGTCAGTGATTAAGTTCGTACTATCGCAGTAGTTAATGTGAAGAGGACCAGAGCTCAGACCATAAGCCGTCACAACCAGCATAGGACCTTCTGACGATGTGATTAACGCTATCGTGAACTCTTGGAATCTACCGATCAACCCCAGTCCGGACGGCACAATGTCGCAGCCTTGGGGTCACCAGACCGACCGGACCAAACAATTGATCGATTGTCTCATCACAACAATTTTTTCCAGAAGCGATCGAAGGGCGGTCTACAATTAATCTCGAGCCGCCCGTAACCAACGGCCTACATACCCGCAACACTGGGAATTCTGCAATTTAACTCGCAATATTGTTTCGCACCATGTGTCTCAGTTCTGACTTCACTTCTTTTGCACGATTTGCTTGGTTTTTCCCTTCCGTCGCATGCCACTACTGGTGCTTTTTACTTCGTTGCCTGTCGTCTCATGAGACATCAATGTGCAAAGTGACAAACAAGTCCGATATTCCGCTCCGCGGCCACTACACTACATCTCTATGTACTTCGTACTTCGTAGCGTATAATGTCTCCCGTCCCCTAAAACTGGTCCAAGATCGAGGAGTGGTCCAGGCTCACCTGTCTTCGGAAATACCGTTCGCTTTCAATTCAGGTACCAAGCGGCCAGAGGACAGGTTTTCCAACGCACAGCGACGCCTGGACCAAATGTTCACGTCAAATCTCGGCGTTGTGAAAAAGTGCACGGCTTTACTAATGCTGCCAATACCGGCCAGCCGCTCGTTAGTTGCTCAGATTTACCGGTCTAGGCCTGTGAAGCGTAATTAGTATTGGACTACGAAGTTACTAATATATCCGTTCAGCTTGCTTCAAACAGAGTTTATTCCCTGGTTTATGAATTAGAGCCGAGCGAAAGCCCAGGACGGGGGGGGGGTATTGCACTCTGTATACTTCGTACCTGAGAAAAACACGTTTGGTTTAGACTGAAAGGGCAAGAAAAGCGACTTGCAGAAGGCGGATCTGCGAGGGCTGTAGGCAGGTACCCTGTACGGCTGCCGGTCCACCTGGAATGCACCTCTACCTGGGGACCTGGAAGTAAAAATTTCGTAGCCTGGTGACATGAGCGAAGCAAAGGGCTGGACTCGCTGGGAAGTAGGCCTGGTAGGCAGGATCGACACAGGGTGAACTGATGGGAAGTACCGAGGACCTTGGGACACCAGGGCAAATGGGGCTTGGCACAAGTAAAGTACCATCAAGGACCCATCTTGAGTCAGTCATGAATATTTTGATCCCATGTGCACTTTCTTGTTCACGGCTGCCGGAGACCGTGGTGGAGACCGACCCCGGGGGGTAGGAATGTAGGAATGTACCTCAGTACACTAATACAGCGAACCCTGGCTCCACACACCTGCGCAGCACGTAATATTGCAGCCCCCCAAGTACCCTTTGTGGAGGGAAGTCCGCTCCTCCAGCTAGCCCAGGCTATGATGTATTGATGTACGTGCTTCGTACACGAACGGATACCCCTGCAAGAAGGAACATCATACATGTACCTTTTTTGGGCCCTTGCCTGATAGCCTCGAACACGATGTACGTACTCTGGGTCCGGCAGCATCGGTGGCCCATCCACATGTTATACATCTATATATCCATCCTCGCCCACCCCTCCATCCTGACAGCCTTGACGATTCCTCTCGACTATCAGACAAGGTCGTGATATATCTAATATCTATATACACCGGGCAAGGACCCTCTACTCTCTCACATAATATCTTCCCTTGATCTTACATTACAACAACGAGCTCAATTCGCTACCTACACCACCTCACCACCAACCACACCAGAACGATGATGTTCCGGAAATCCCACGAGAAGACACACCAAACAACAACAACAACAACAGAAGAGAACACCATGACTTGCCGATTCCGCGTCCGGAAGCCCAAGTCCCTCGAGTCTGTCTCGAGCGCCGACACGGCCTCGACGGTGTCGATGCCTCGCACGCCCGTCTCCCCCACCAGCACCCACCACCGCCACTCCCGCGTCGTCGAATTCGATCCCCTCAGCCTTCACCCTACATTCAAGGCTCCTCCCAGGCTCGCCGACAGGCCCTTCATCCACATCGTCGACCATGACGAGCCTCAGTACCACGCGCCTCAGCCCCGGAGGATAGCTCCCAAGTTCAGCGAACTCGAGCTTCCGTGCGCCGCCGATTCTCCCCGAACCGATCACGATAGGGACGAAGACGACGCCGAGGAGGAGGTCGAGGAGGCTCACGATTACTTCGCTCTCAAGCTTGCCATGCTCCAGAGACCTACTCTGGTCAGGAGTCGCTGGTCCGAGTCCACCATCAACACCACTCTCAGCAGCGACGACGAGGAGGAGACCGAAGAAGATGAAGAGGTCGAGCTCACTACCGAGTCCGACTCCGAGGCCGAAGAACAAGTCATGACGCCTACCGCCACTACGGCGCCTCCTCTCGAGTACATGTTCGATGAGGAGCGCGATGTGAAGCCTGCTGCCGCTCAATGGCAAAACTTTTCGTATAAACGCAACACCGTCAACATTATGAGGCGGAGGCCGCTTGGCGAGTCGGACAACAGCATCGACAACTACGTCAAGCGTGGAGGCTGGAAGCGACGAGGCATCGTCTTCCAGGCTCACGTTTCCTCTGACTGCATGATCGAGAGGCTGTCGGCTCAGACAGTCGGCTGAGAGCCGTGCCCTCTCACTTACACTCACTCAACTCTATCATGTTCCTACTCATCAGTCTTTCATTTCCTCTCTCTTACTCTCTCACTCTCTCTACAAAACTATTCTCTTTCATCGATAAATTTCATCGATAAATCACACCTTATCTCACACAAGCTGATCGACACCGACTTATACGAGGCTCAGCCACGGCCACCCATTTCCTAAAAGTACAACATTGGATATTATACCCACCACTATTTTTTCAGCTCAGCCCGGCGTTCCCGTTGGAATCTTTTATTAGCACATCTCACTGGCGCAACACTATTTTCTTACGACACTAATGCTCTATGATTTCCTTTCTACCACTTTTACTTCTCATCTTATTTCAACTTTTTAACTATTAGATTGGAAGCCTTCACTGGCCACACCCGTTCACCACTACTTCTATTTCTTATCATATGTTTTTATGTTTCCAATTGATATGGAAACAGCCTCTTGAAAATAGGGAAGGACAGAAGGGGTCCTTTATTTTTCCTGTCTGGTTAATTTTTTGGCATAATCCTGTACGATATACATCTGCGAAGGAAAAGATACAAAACAATTCGAAGAATACAATAAAAAGAAAAGACGCCGTATTTCGAGCCTCATACTTTTTTTTTTCTTTCTCAATATTGAATGAATGTGATTCTGTGTGCCAAGACTGCTAAAAGTCGGCCCCGGACTAGTACTTCGTAAGAGAGCGAAACCCACTCGTCATCAATCTCGTATCAATCTCAGCCCACACGATGCAAAGAGATGGAGAAACCTCGTGGATGTGGGACGAAATTAGCAGTGCCGTTGCAGCGGCTGTTTTAGAGCCGAGGACCACGAGGCCCGTGGAGCCTCACCAGAAAGTTTCCGGATTGCCACATGCACCGAGAAGATAGTTTTATTAATCTACTTTCTGTATTAAAAACTACTTCTTTCTTAAAGTGTTTGGAGAAGCAGTACCCGGCCTTGGTTGAATGTGATGATGAACACACCACTTGGACCGTGACCTCGGCGGATGGGAAATCGTGAATGAACTTGGGAATCGGTCATTGCTTTCACACCGCTACATAGATGGCCCGGTACAGTGAACGAGACATCTACTTCGGCAGAGTATCTAAACTAATAACGACTGTTCCTCGAGGCGGGAGAGCAGCTTCTTCGGGACAGGCACGGACTCTCGTCGAATCATAGTGGAAGACGATCAGTTTGGATTTGAAGCTAGTTTCCCAGCCCTTTTAAATGTATTGGTGAGTGAGCCGGGGACATCCTAGAACATGAGGGCTATGAGGAACGTCGTGAAAAAAAAAAAAAAAGTTGAAAAAGAAAAAAAGCAGATCCTACACTCCACATGACCTTCATTCCGTAGTCGGTGTTCCAATTACTCCAGACGTTGTGTTTTTCTTTTTGGAGGACTGAGGATTCTGCGTCGTGAAAAGTCCCCTGCTCCTTGCAGGACCCTTACTTCTGTCTCTAAAAGTAGAGTGATACGACACACGCAGTTGGGAAATACAGGTACACAAAACAAGAACACTGGAATTTGCGATATTTCCAACACAGCCCTCGAAAAGAGAAAGACGCCGATATCTGTCTTGCAGAGTACTTCGTACTCGAGACTCCCCCAGCCCACACAAGTAACTATTACCTCGTCTGAAAAAGAAGAGAAAGGAAGCCAACAAACAACCCCGGCTCTGTCAACTCTTGGAAGCTGTCCACATGACCCTGTGTCTTGGCCGACGTAGGATCTACTCCCAGCCTCGAAAAGAAGGAAGAAAAAGAACAAGGGTTGAAGAACATATTGGACTTGGCGTATTATTGTCCCCAGAGACCCCACTGATTTTCTAGACTTTGGCCAGGCTAGTAGACCAAGGCCAGCTTGTCAATCATTGCCTGGCACTACACTACCGGTGCTAGACTAGGCTAGCCAATGGCGAGCAATTGGTCACGTTCGATCATGGAAGTTCCTTGCAGGTTTGATATCTCCGAGGAACGAAACATGGTGAAAAAAGGACGCGATGAGGAAGCTAGAGGCTGATGGCTCCCGAAGCTAACGGCGAACTGCAAATTTTCTCTTCAATGTTTTGAATAAGAAATGAGAAAACAAGAAAAAATTTTTACTCTTTCTTTTCCCCGGCTTCCAAAACAAGTTCGCGATGCGGAAGGGATCCTTGTCCTTCACGCCCGAGAAAATCCCAGTCGGGCATTCCTTGGATCCGAATCGGTGCTCGTCCGGAGTTTAAGAAAACCATCCACTTTCCTCTTCTCGATATCGAACAAAACTCCGGATGCGCTGAAACTCGAGGGGAAAAAGAAAAAAAAAAAAAAAAAAAAAAAAAAAAAAAAAAAAAAAAATTGACGCACATTCGTTAATTCTGATACAGATTCGTAAACCTTTTAATGTCGGTGGCAAACAAACATCCGGACAGGCTTGTTTGTTTGCCTCAATGACAGCATTGCATGTTTCACGTTTAAGTTGGTATCCAAAATTGGACCAAAGAACATTGAAACATCTTTCCAGATGATCCGAAGGGAGAAGACCCCACATGAGCTCCATTTGGATCTGGCCGATGGATCTTCCTGAATTTTTTTTTTTTTTTTCCTCTCCGTGATCGACCTCTTCGTAGTGCTCCGGAGACTCCATTCGTTAGCCACGATACTGCCTGGTATCCAATCCGAGGGCAAAGCAGCTTCGAGGCTTCAAACTCGGGGTTTTCTTGGTGAATGCAGCTAATATCCCACACGCTAGGAACCTTTTTTTTTTCATTTTTCTGTCGCCTACACCGGTAAGTTGTAGATTTCTTTCCTCGCCATTCTGGTAGGCCAGTCGATCTTCCAATTACCGCTACCGCATATGCATTACTATTTCCTTAGTTTTTTTTTTTTTCCCCTTCACGATTACCATACTTTTTATTCACCGCTTGGGGTTGGTTCCCGCCAAAACGTCGATAGTGTGGGGGTTCTCACCTCCAACTCCAGAAGAGACTAAAAGAAAACCCACCATCTGTCCCCGTTGGTGGTTTTTTTTCCAAATCTTCGCTGCAAGGGCTTCTCGCAATGGGATAGGTTCGGAATGCGCTAAACCCGACCTCGGAGAGACATAACAGCAGAAAATGTGCGTGCACGCAACCCTCATGACCTCACGATGATTTTTGGGGGATGGTGTCGTCGATTTCCAAGACCCCTCGCAGAAGTGCGGTAGAGGAACGGGGGTTGAGTGTGAAGTAGCTAAAGTAGAGGATACTTTGCCCCGCGATGGGGTGCAGGGATCCGGTCAGAGGTTGTACCTAGTGACTTGTTGAAGTTCACCGTTGCCGTCATTGAAGTTCTCGTGAGTCTTGGTGGGGACCAAGTTTACGCCGTAGTTTCCTTCGTAGTTTAGGTGACATTGTCGATTATAAATTGGAAATGGTAAGAATGCGATTACCAACACACAATTTGGAATCTTCAATTTCTAATGTGTCAGAACCACACCGTAGGCTGCTGCTTTCCTACGGCTAGCCATAACGCCAGGCAGTGCCTCAGATTTATTACCTACTCCGTACTTGCTGAGCCTCCCGGGCAAGATGTGCTACTGCCTGGCCAGCCACTGGAAGCATCAAATGTTGATAGACTGCCGCCTACAAAGGAATCGTGTCATAAGAGGGTCCCACGAAATATGGGGCCGTGATGGATCCCACAAGGCGATTGAAAGTTTCAGATCTCCGATACGGGATGCCTCGTATGAAGTTATTTTCATACACTACGGAGTACTCCGCACGGAGTAGTTTACTACTTCGTAAGGCCAGGTTGGAAAATACGAATGACGCGGACGCGGACTTCCAGGGTTCCCTTGACACAACGGCAACGGGTAACGGTGTGGGGAGAGGTGGATATATGGAAATATGACAGGTCAAAACTCTCGCTTTGCGCCTCTCTCTCTCATCGTTTCCCTCAGTCCACGAAATGCACGGGCCTGCGATCAAAAAAGAGGAACAAGCCTAGCGAACGGGACGAGGAAAGTACGGAGTATCTAATATCTCATGGCTCACATCGGCGTTTACCGCCTTGTAAACGACTTCAATATGGTACGAGGCCCACGAGGTAGCATCATCGGGCGACGGACCCAGATTTTTTTTGTTTCTTCCGCTGCCCGTTGCCGTCTCCATGTCTCCACGTCTCCACGTCTCCATGTGCTGCTCGCAAGGTTTGGAGGTTACCGATTCATCTGGTCCCTGATCCGATTCCTCCGGCGAGAGAGAAAAGTGTGATATCGATAAGAGTCAGGCCAGTGTCGCAAGGGACCTCTCCGACACCCAACGGTCTTCCGAAGTCTGGCCCCGGAGTTTTATCTCCTCCAGCGTGGCAGTTGGACTGGTTGAAGGCAGGCAATACAAAATGACATCAACACACTGCTCTGCTCTGTCGGCGTTACAAGAGGTTGCATATCGACCGGCACCCCATCAACTCCATCGTATTTGACATCATCGCCGTCCTTTAGCGTACGCAACGGCTTCCCTCTTCGAGCTTTAGTGCAGCTCTTTCCACCCGTCTTACCCTCCTCGTTTTAATCTAAATGATCTGAACCACAACCACGAGAACTGACATCATGGTTAAGAGTCAGCACATTGTGCTTATCACAGTCACCTCAACTTCGTCGAAACCCAAAAATAAATGGTGCCAACAACCCAAGATTTTCCTCGTCCCTTGCATGGTTTAGTCACAACCACGCCATCGTGTCCCGTTTCAGGAACGGGTGGTTCCTGATCAGAACTCACCTTCTCTCCTTGACACTGTTCCTGTTCATAGCCTGGTATGTAGTTCACTCCGTAGTTTATGTATCTGCACGTATGCGTATGCAGTTTATGTACGAAGTCGGCGATATGTATCTGCATCCACTTTATCACAGAGGCGCGCATCCAAATTGTCCAGTTCGACCCAACCTGCGGCCACCTACGTCAGTGCGTCCTCATCTCCTTTGCGGGCGCTCCCACCGCCAAACCCACGGACTCTGACGACTGGACAGGACTACGGAGTACGAACTACGAAGCTGCAGCTTCTGGCCTCCATTTTGAGGGCTCATGAGGGAGGCATTCAAGACATGCAGGTGATGGAATTCAATATATTCGCTGGCAATGCCTTGCATTAATGCCCTTTTCCCCCACGTTTTAACCCGTCGAAAGGTGCCCAATAGCTGGCATGAGACATTTGGGTCATGTTGCCCTTGGGAATAAGACACACACACTGCAAGGCACCGGGTGCTAGATTAATTTTGTCCTTGGGTGAGTCGGCTTCGAGATCACGATCACGGCAGGGGCTTGAAGGAATAGTCTCGATCGCTTCTCGACTTGGCGATCGTGGTGGAAGCTAGGCTGGGAGATGAGGTTCACCGTCACCCGAGGTATCACTTCTAGAAAAAAAGGCATCATACGAGATTTTGAAAATTTTCTCTTCTTTTTTTTTCCGTCGATTGACCTTATCACAATCCTATTGAGCGCTTTGCTGGTCGAAAAAGATCAATGATTGATCCAAGCGTCAGTGGTTATTACGGGATTCGTTCGGATGCCGGATGCCGGACACCGAACTTTGGCAAGAGACTTGCCTCCAAGCCCCGGCTCTTCTGGAAAACCAAAGGTAAGCCTAGCCCTGACCCGTATACTTGTACACTGGAGTAACAGAAAATAAAAGTCGGGGTGACGCGTCGTTAAAAGTCCAGCCTCCTCTGTGTCTAAACGGGTGCGTAATTCCTCCGAAGATCTACGAAGCAGTTGCCTTTGTAGGCGCACGCAGGCAACATCCATTGAATCCAAGCCCCGTCGGCGGAACAAGGCCAGAAGCTCCTACACCGCGAAGTACTTCGTAGGCAGCACCTCGGCACTTGACTGCCAAATGGATTTTGACGTCATATAATCTAATTACATTTTAAGATTGCCCTGTGAAGTGTCATGGAATCCTTCAGCCTTGGCGTGGGGTGTTCGACTCGTGATATTCAACGGGGCATTGGGCAAGTTGATCGATGATGCTGGCGGGTCGTGCTAGGCCCTGCCCTGTGCGCGAAATATGCCCAGTTTATCCTCGGGCTTTGAGCCTCAAAGCTCTGTGAAGTTTTCATTGCCTTGATCTTATGAAGGACGAGTCCCGAGGTAATCTGGAAGAAGCTAGCACAAACCAAACTTGGAGAAGTTGGCCGAGACTAAGACCAAACACTTGAGTTACTAAGTATGATTCGGGTGGTTGTATGGTAGTAAAGTCGAGTTGGAAAGGCTCATTGAGGATGAGTGCTCTACGAAGTAAGCGCGAATCTAAGAATATGAAGTGGAAGCAGTTGCTGAAAATCAAAAACGCTCCAGCTATCGATTCCTTAGACCGCTTGCCCTTCCTTCTATGTAGCTCCCTCCAGCCCATCATAATACTCCAGAACAGCATCAATCCACCTCCACAGCCGCGCATCTGCCACAAACCGCGGGTTTATCTTGGATGCCAAAACTACCTTGCGCGCTATCGCCAGTCTCCTGACCCCAACTACATCAAAGTACTCCTTCTCCTCCTTCCGAATCTTGCTTTCATGCTCGTCATCGGCTGCGAGTTCGCTGGCTAGTTTGAGGGCTTCCTGCGTCGTGCTTCGTGTTGCCAAAGTAGCAGCTAGGGTATCGTTGGTGTCATCTTCATCATCTCCAGGGGTTACGGGTTCCCGGGTAAGTGCCCAGAGTGCTTCCAAGTGGTGGTAATCTTGCAAAGCATCCAGCTTCACCAGGGTCACAAATCGCGATACCATCTGGCCAAACTTCCAGTCATCGGACTCGATTAAACACTCGCCCATCTTCTTATCCTCGGCCTCGAAGCCGGAGCGGAAGGCGCTTACCAGGGGGGGATCTAACACCAAATCCCTGGGATGAGGAAGGCCCGGGGTGGCGAGCAGTTGGGCCGGTGGAACAGTAGAAGAGAACGCCCAGTCGATGACGCACGTGACGTTCAAGTCGTCATCAACGAAGAGGTTCTGAACGCTGATGTCGTGGTGGTAGAGCGGGAAGCCAGGAGCCGACTGGTCGATAGGACGGATCATACGGGGGATGATGGAGCCGCGAAGGACGTGACTCGCGAGGCAATATTGCAATCGATTTACGCTCGACTCTACTATCCCCTCGAGGGTCGCGAAGTCATTCCAGCGATCGGTCGCGGTGTAGTATTTGGCGTAGTTGGGATATTCTTGTGGGATGGGGATGGGCGCACGGAGGACATGGTGGCCCATTGGAAGTTCCTCGGCATGTAGCTGAAGGGCTGTGGCGAGAGAGAGGTAATAGTCCTCTTCACTAGAAAATGGGCCACGCGGGAGATCCTCAATCGTTTCGCGAGATGAGAGAACGTGTCCCGGGGAAAGACATTCGCCGATGTAATGGCCCTCGTCACCCTCGAAGAGCGATCCTATTGAAGGGAAACGAAGGCTAAATAGCTGGCGAGCGTAGCACCCAAGCTGTCGCAGGATCTTTCCTTTTCCCTCTGTTGACAAAACTCGTTCCGGCGTCGAAAACCCTTTCACCTTGGCGAGCTCATGGGTATGTGTTCGCCAGTCGAGCGTCCCAAGGGGATGGCCGCTGGCCTTGCTCATTAGGATATATGGAATTCCGATATCATTTTCGTAAGAGGCGCTTACAGCTATTAGCTCAAGACACTACATGCAGCCTAAGGCTTGAGGAAGATACCTGTAATGGAAAACCTCTGGTACAGGAATAGAGGTATGTTCCCGGACGTATCTCAAGGTAGCGGCCTCACTAGCCAGGACACGGCCAACGGCATCTCCTTGAAGAGCAGCAGCATATCTTGAGGACGGAGCCCGAAAGGCCCACTCCACGCCATCATCGAACTCAAGAAATATCACAAAGTTGAAAGCTCCTGATTTAGGTGATTGAGACTCGTTGCAGGTACACGGTTGGCCTCGAAGCCGTTCCGCTAATTTGAGAAGGTGCCCAAGGTCAAAGTCGGCATGGAAGTAGATGCCCCTCTTCCGGCACGAAGAAGCCATTTCCGCCTCATACGCAATTTATACCATCCAGCCATATGGAGTTAAGAGACCGTCTGCTTCCCGCACAATTTTGGGCAGTCCCCTTCCAGAAGGTTGGCCAGACAAGACAGTCTAAGAGCCGGTGACATTCGGCCTCTATGAAGAACGTTCGTTAATCTAACCCGAGGCGGAAAAAAAAAGAAAAAAAAAGAAGAAAGAAAAGGAAAAAAAGTAAACGAAGAGGGAAGAAATGAAAAGAGGAACCCGTTACCTGCTTCGTTTATTGTGGCTGGGAAGTTGAGAGGGCTGCCCAATGAGCATCGAAGACTGTTGTTGCCTGGGATAATGTTGCACAAACGGGGTTCAAACGCGGGTCGCATGGGTCATACTGGGGGTTTTTGTTTCGCATTTCTTTTCGAGAGTCAGCTTTGGTAGGAATTCATATCAATCTGGGAAATCTCATGCGGCAAAGGTCTTGATGCAGAAGCTTGATCATCCCAGCGCGGAAACCCGTCAACTCCTACTCTCCGTCTCGCGTACAATCAGCCTTTGCAGTGCCTATGTACTGATCATCCGTAGCATGTCGTCGGAAAATCTGTTCTCTACCCCGACTTTTCCCTCTGGCTGCAGTTTGATATCAGAAATGATATCATTCCCTTCGCCACTCTCTGTCTCACTCCAGGGGCCATCCTCGTCCAGATCAATATCGCTCTCATCATCTGATGATAAAAAGGCACTCTCATCTTGTGTTGTATTATCTGTATCGCGCTTTCTTTTCTTTCCACGCGTGGAGACAGAACGCCGCCCGCCCCCGCCGTAAAGACGCCGAAGTTCAGTTGTAGTGAGCCTCTCAATGTTGTACTCCGGCTCGCCTTTATCGTTGAAGGAAAGACGAATAACTCTTCGCGCAGGCCCCACAGTGAGGAACGGCTTGACCTGCAATAGTATAGCCCAGGCAAAACGAGCGAAAAGGTGGGGACGGGAGCGTCGGTGGAGGTGTCGAACGATAATGTTATGGTAGGTTGGCCACAGCTCAGCTGCCGGCATAGACAGAATGCACGACACGTATTGAGAAGCCGCCCCCTCGCTACCGGTTCCGACGATATTAGGGACAAAAGCAAACCACTTATCGTCGAAACATTTATGCAAATCTTTTCTCAGAGGGAGGATGTTTGCTTCGTCGTCGATGGTTTTTTCGACTCCATACCGCACCATGCCGTTGTTGCCAAACCAATCTTCTTCTTCTTTTGGAATAAGATGCGCCCTCTTAATGGCGTAAGAAACATTGGTTATGCCACAGCGGCTGGTCGTGCGATCATCCGATCCCAAGGTGTCTATCCATGAATCGGGGATACGGTGATGTGGAAATTGCCAATCTTGGAAGCTTGGGACGATGGGATATACATCTAATAGCAAAAGATTAGCAAAAATGTGCGGACGTATTGACCGGCTACTTTACGTACCAAGATCGGGGATTCTAAAATAATACTTGCTCTCCGTCAACAAACCATCTGGGCCTGTGGTCACGCGGTGCAGGCCATCTCTGTCCAACGTCAAGTAACCGGCGTCAAAGGAGTTTCCGGCCACTATCTCACACGCAAGCAGGACCACCCGATGGCGCACACCGAGTGCGTCCGAATCCCTTACTTTTTCGACCCGGGGAAAGGAGAGGAGATTGCTTGAGTACTCAGGGTAACCTGGGTGATGAATCCAGATTTCATCTATTGAGAGTTTAGCAGGCGGCAGCTCTGCAAGGAGTCGGGGGGAAACGTCCACGGCCATGCTGTATGCTGAGTCTTGGGGTGGATGCGTGTATTCTGATTGAGATGAGGATGACCAGGATGGCAAATATGGAAGTGGGAGGGATGAGGATGGAATGTGTGAAAGGGAGGAGAACACGAAGAACTTGGAGGAAGAAGGCTAAAGATAAACTCTGGAAGGCTTCATTGATGGAAAACTCGACCGAGGAAAGAGCCCCCACACCATAACCGCTCCTTCTCCATTCATATTACTTCACGCGTTCACTCTGAGGAAGCAACATGGGGTCACTCTCTTTAACTGACATAATAAATGTAGAAAAACATAGAGATAAATAATGCCCGATAGGTAAACAAATAAATAAACAAACAGTAAGAAGAGAAGAAGATAAAAAACAACTAGAACAAGAATAACAACAGTAACGCCGAGAAACAGTAAACTTTCGACCCGAGGTGTTGACTTGACCTAAAAATGCTTCGAGTTGAAGTGTCGTCGGCCATGCGTTGTTGGGATGATCTAATTGGAGGATCACGTGCAGTCCCTGGACATCAGATTCGAGAATTTCTAATTGCAATCAACCCCACTACAAAGTCAACCCCAGCAAACCTCAACTTCACCCATCTCAAGGAACACAAGTTGCTTCCAGGTCAGAAATGTCTTCAAAAGTGATCATTATTACGGGCGCCAGCCGCGGAATCGGACTAGCAGTCGCTAAATGGCTATTAAACTCATCCCACCGCGTAGTGGTTACAGCACGATCTCGGGATCCCTTAGAATCGCTCAAGGCAGATTACCCGGGCCGCGTTGAATTTGTAGCAGGTGACATAACAGACCCAGAGGCAAGAATAAGAAAAGAACTTCCCGAGAGCTTGCTCCCGTCCGCTCTTTCGTAGCGTCCGCCACGACCGACGACACTAACAGAAAGTATAGATCGGCAGAAAACTGACCTCGCTCGCCGTCAACTCGTTCGGTCAACTCGACGGCTTGGTAGTGAACCACGGAGTCCTAGCCCCCATTTCCAGAGTCGAAGACGCTAGCCTAGACGAATGGAAGAAGCTCTACGACATCAACTTCTTCAGCGCACTAGGGCTAGTATGTCCTCTCCAAGTCCTGCTTCCACTCCGAAGACACTAACAGCCCGGTGTACAGCTGAAAGAAGCCATTCCTGAACTGCGCAAGTCCAAGGGTTGCGTGGCATGGGTATCCTCGGGAGCAGCGGTATCCTGCTACACAGCATGGGGTGCATATGGTAGCTCCAAGGCTGCCCTCCATTCCCTCACCGGACACCTTGCGGTGGAGGAGCCCGACATTACGAGCGTCAGCTTCAGTCCCGGGCGAGTGGACACCGACATGCAGCGCCTGATCCGCGAGGCTGGTGATGCGATGAAGCCCAGCGACTTGCAAGGCTTTAAGGATGCCTTCGAGAAGGGCGACTTGTTGAAACCAGAAGTGCCTGGGCATACGATAGCACGCTTCGTAGTCAACCCGCGGCGGGACTTTACCGGGAAATTCTTAAAGTGCGTTGTCCCCACCCATATCAGATGGGCGCCAATCAGGTCTGCTAACAGCGGCAATAGGGTTACGGGGCCAGAACTGGCTCCCTACAGAGACGCATAAATACCTGTTTCAAACTTTGCACCAGTTAGCTTTGGGCTTTTGGATATAGTTCGGAAAGACAAGAGTAAGATGAAGAACAGGGTCAAGTCAGACGAAAGATGAAAAGCTCGATTTTTAATCCACACGTGGATTTCAGTATTAGCATGGAAATCGGGTTGCATCATGAACCAAATTTATCAATAGACAGCAAGAAAAACTAGCTTTGCCTTACCTTACTTGGAGAGGACAAGTATTTCCACTGCGTTCGAGTCTTCCACGGAACCCATCGTGTATTGAACAAGACCATGACACCACTGTTTGAGACCAGTATTAGTATCGACGGCCTCTTTTGGATGGTCCATGGAAAACTCGTTGCAGCCGGTATAGGTTGATCAGGCTTCATGAATCCGTCATCAAATAATCGGTATTTGATAGCACAGTGAAGAATTCTTCGACATCATGTGGTTTCCGGCTGCGAGATGTATCAAGGGCCAGGAGACGCTTACAGGAACAGGCTGTCGTCAAGGACTTCGTTCTGGGAACTTGAAAAGAGTTAGTGATATATCCTCATAGGGCATCCGGTCACAATGACTGGGTTCGAGAGCACCATCAGAAACGTCTGTTTGGCTTGACAAGTCGATCACCACAGAGGCCGTAGCCTCGTAAGCCTGGGGCGACAACATATCTCATCATATAGTGCGTCGAGTGTAGAATAAGGGAATCTGGGAGGATTGCCTACCTGAACGAGGCTCCCAGGAGCTTGCAAGGACAGCAGCCAGTTAGCAGGAATGCTAAGAGTAGAAAACAAATAAACGAGCCATCCTTCAAAGGATGCACGGAACGGAAGCCGTGCTTAGCAAGGAATTGGGTTCTCCTTCGAGCAGACTACTTAAAGAAAAAGCTTTGAGGCTCTGCCATGGAAGCGAAGGAAGAAGAAAAAGTTGGCCTGGAAGAAAAAAAAGCTGCAACGAAATCTCTTTTATTGGACTGGAGACCCTCATGGCCCGTGCGCAATCACCTCTGAGGCTCTCAGCCCCCACCAAGCGTTTTCATCTTGGACACTTGACACCACCTGATTCCAGGCAAACAGGTCACACAGACCAGGCAGCTGCCCCAAAATCACTCCCAATGAGTTCCAAGATTTCGGAGTTCCCTTTGTAGTTTGTACATTGAGGACGGGGGGTGCGCCCAAATTGATCTGAAGGCGTCTCCAACTTTAAAAGCTCGGGGCCCCTCACACACATTTTCGCGAGCCTGATAGCTCCCCTCGAATCTCGTTTCCTTGGTATTACATCAATAACCATTTTCCGACATTTCATCAGAGCAACCGAACGCGTCCAGGCCGACATAATATCGAATCATTACGTTCTTCACTAAACGAAACAAAGAGACGAAAAAAGGAAAAGAAAAGAAAAGAAGAAAACTCCAAACTGCGAGGACATATTTTTTTTAAATTCCTGTCGAGAGAGCTTGGGAATTCGGGGACCGTTTTTCCTAGGAGTGCATATTATTTTTCTTTTTTCCTCTCTCCCAGTGCCCCAGTGCCTCTGACCCGAAGGTCCCCCTTTCTTCACCCACCCCTACCCCTACGCATCCCTGCCATTTCGCGTCGCCCGAGGACACTACAGGCCCCGCAGTCGACGCTACCCAATAGTGTTGCCCTCTGGGAAGCTACCAGCAGCCACTACGACGACCAGAGGCGGTTGCTGGAATCCTTCATGATGTCTGATCACGAGTTTACCGGTACGTATGATGTTTTGATGTGTTTCTTATCCTTTATTGTCGTCATTAGTCCACGCGTTGGTTATTGAGGGTTGGGCCTTCTTGAGTTCACACCATGTCGTTGGGCCGCCAGTGGCATTGGTTCTTGCGCTCTTCTTGCGCTGCGCTACGTTCTAGGGCTAGTGCGGCTCATTTTGGTTGATCCCGACTCCACTTTCACTTACACCCTGCGCCTGCTTCCCTTCCTGCGCTGCAGCCCAGCTCTGCCTAAGCCTTGCCTTCTACAGACATATTCATATTGGCTGTGCTGGTCGGTGATGGCTTGTGGTTCCAAACCGCAAGATGGAGTTCTCTTCTGATTCATCCTTCGGTCTGACCTGAGCGCGGAAGGCGGCGGCGTGTGACCATTTCATTCTGATGTCCTCATCCGTCCACAAAATTGCAACCGCATCGCCACCCAAGAAGATCCTTAGTACCGAATACTAACTTGTACTCTCCTAGCGAACGACGAGCTCAGCCTTCCAAAGGGTAAGTCAAGCATGTTTCCCTCCCTTTGAAGACTTCCATCCGCTAAATCTCCTATCTAGCTACCGTCCAGAAAATCGTCACCGAGATCCTTCCCCCTTCCAGCGGCTGCAGCTTCTCCAAGGAAGCGCGCGATCTCCTCATAGAATGCTGTGTCGAATTCATCACCCTCATCTCCTCCGAAGCCAACGAAATCTCCGAAAAGGAGGCCAAGAAGACGATCGCCTGCGACCACATCACCAAGGCGCTCGAGCAGCTTGGCTTCTCTGATTATGTGCCCGCCGTCGTCGAGGCGGCAGCCGAGCACAAGGAAGTCCAAAAGGTTTGCAACCCCCCCCCGCCGTCCTTATCTTTCTTTTCAATTTGATTCTTTAATCATCACCCACTCCTCTATGCTAACTTGGGTTTATAGGGCCGCGAGAAGAGGGGTGATAAACTCGCACAGAGCGGGCTGTCACTGGAAGAACTAGAGCGGATACAGGCAGAGCAGTTTGCACAGGCAGCAGCACGACACAGCTAGCAGCATTACTGCTTGACGGATGCTTTTGAAATGGAAATTACAAAAAGGCAACAAATGAAAAAATTCTTCTTCTAAGGGTTTGTGTGGGGGAGATGGGGCGTCAAGGGGGTTGTTTGCTGGTTTTCTGAGTGCTTTTCATCCTTCCTTTGTTCCAAGGCATATATAGCTTCTCTTTTTTTTCTTCATTATGGCATGGCGTTGGAAGATGCCTCGTTTTTGGGAGACGAGTGCTTTGTGGGTTACCTACTTACCTAGTTGATGCCTGGTCATGAATTTATGAGGTTTAAGTCTCGAGTCTGCGTACTTGGGTCTGTCGACTTGAATGTTTGCATTCTCTCACCCTGTCTGATGTGTATGGTCATCCACTCAATGACGCCGGGTAGAATGACGCCGGGTAGTCCGGCCTAGAACGAACCTTGATAAGGCCACTTGAGGCATTTCCCCAAAGTAAAACGTAGAGTTAATTGGAGGAAATAATGACCATTATTTCCACCGTTTCGCGTCTCGCGACTCTTCCCTCGCCGGTGGTTCTCCGACAGCGACTAAATGCAACGTCGGATCGAACTGCCCAAACCGCTCAGCAGCGCGTCTTCCACGTTCGGCGCGGGGCACTTTTTTTGCCCCACCATCAATGACCTGGACCGAACCTCAATCCTTGCTTCAGCCTCAGCTTCACCAAATCCCATCTTTCATTCGCGACCTCGGAGGTATTTTCTTCCACGCACAAAAAAAAAAAAAAATGTCTCTCTCAAATTCCAAAGTAACGGAGCGCGAACCTCTCGTAAGTCTCCCCAATTCTTGAATACCTACGACGGGGATCGTAATTTGAACCTGAATTGACCTTGCCCCGCGCTATAGCCCGAGAAGGACGCCGTATGGACCAAGCTCGTGAGGTACGTAACATTGAGCCCTGGATCGAGGCATTGGGGGGAGCAAGATGCTCAATTGTCTCCTTGGATACGTTTAGGATCAAGTACGAAGACGCCCACGGCCAGCCCCGAACATGGGAGTCAGCCGAGCGCACGACGCGGCCCCAAGGCAGCGACATTGACGGCGTAGGAATCGTCGCGATCCTCGAGAAGCCTACAGGTTAGCAGACTTATGAAGGAGTTACTTTCGTTTTCATTTTTGGTTACTCATTTGCTGTGCGTCAAACGTCCCTAATTTTCTAGGCCCCGAGATTATCCTCCAGAAACAGTTCCGTCCCCCCGTCGAAAAGGTCACCATCGAAGTCCCCGCCGGCCTCATCGACCCGTCCGAAACCGCAGAGGAATGCGCCATCAGGGAGCTCAAGGAGGAAACGGGATATGTCGGCGTCCCCATCGCTACCTCCCCCATCATGTTCAACGGCAAGTCCATCCCATTCCTTTTCTCCTCACCCTCCTCAGCACTATAGCTCATAATGTGTTCCTTTTCTTTACTCCCTCCATGGCTGTAGACCCCGGTTTCTGTAATACAAATCTACGCATGGTCCACCTTACAGTCGACATGTCTCTCCCCGAGAACCAGAACCCCAAGCCGGCGCTCGAGGAGGACGAGTTCATCGAGGTCTTCGTGGTGCCTCTATCGAAGCTCTGGGAGGAGTGTAAGCGTCTCGAGGCCGAGGGGTGTGCCATTGATGCACGAGTGGGCACTCTTGCCGAGGGGGTCGAGTTGGCCAAGAAGTTTAGACTTTAGAAAAATGCGCTTTTGGAAGGAATTGTTTGATAAATGTATGTATTGCTTAGACACATGTACGGGACTAAGAAAGAATACGTCTCCGTCTACGCCGGCCATCGCGGCCTCTCTCAGGAGCTCATAATTTCGTAAAAACCAAAGTCTCTAAAGCTTACCCTCCCTCCGCAGACCCTCCCACAAGGCCACAGCACAAAGAGCCTTGGCATCCCTCGACGCCTCCCGCCAAAGATCCCCCATCGGCACGAGCTTCAACGTAATCTTCTCCCCCTCATCCCTCAAGCCCGTCAACTTGCCGCTCCATTCTTTCAACTGATCCCGCGCAACACGCTTCTCGTGCATGAAAATCGTGATGTACTCGTCGCAAGCCCCCGGCGAAGGGAACATCGCCAGAGGCAAATTCTCCTCTCCGGAGTCGGCAGGTGTCGCAAGATCACTGAGACACGTGAGTTCAGACTCCGGAATCTCGATACCGAGCTCCTCCTGGATCTCCTTAGCCGCTGCGCCAACGAACGATCCGTCGTCAACCATCCCCGCGGGGAGCTCCACCATAGCCAGCGATCCGGCAGCCGCGCGTGGCTGAACCGTCAGCACGGCGTACCGCTCGTCGGAATCGGGCGGCGCGTCGTCGGGCACGAGGAGCACGAGCATGGCGACGCTGGGGCCGCGGAGGAACACGGCGCTGGGCAGCTTTTCGCCGGCGGCGTTGGCGAGGGTGGCGGCGAGTTTGACGAAACCGAGGCGGTCTTTGGCGAAGCGGTCGACGGATTGGACGGTGATGGAGTGTAGGGTGTAAGGGTCTGCGTGGAAGGGGTGGGCGGGGTTTGTGCTTTGGAGCTTGAGGGAGTTGGTGAGGGTTGTGAGCCAGTTCTAGAGTGAGTTAGCGGTTAAGTATTGTACATTTTT
>PGIR01000136.1:0-40000 GCA_002812735.1 Scedosporium dehoogii
AAAAAGAAAAAAAAAAAAAGACAAGGGAAAAAAGTCTCCACCCCCATAGTTCCACGCTATAATGTACACTACGCATCAAATTGCACCTGCTACCACTTCGTACTTGCGAAAGGTACGGAAGTACGTAGTGACCTACACTACCACTAGCTCCTGCTCTCCCGGAGTATACGGACTTACAGTAACAGTGCTGCTTCAGGGTTTGGCCAGGACTATCCTTAAATGACTACCCTGACCCATCTTAACCACCATGACCAACCCTGACATCCCTTGACTAGCTCACTAGGTTCACACTAGGCTACGACTGCCATGCCAATCAAGACCCACTAACGCTTGTCTCCAGGGTAGGAGCGTCGGCGTGGGCGCCCCATGCGAGCTGAATTCGGCCGCAAGGCGGAGACGGTTCCGTCAACCAAGAGCATCAAGTATCGTTTAATCGTTGCCACCGTGAGCTTAATCAAGAAACCCATCCAACCACTACGGAGTACGTCTTTTGTTCGGGGAGGGCGCCGGTACGAAGTACAGGCTTAGAGATGTAACAGAAGATAGAACGAGAAATGGCATACGAGGATAGTCGAACGGTAAACGACAAAGGGGAGGGGTCCGCGGTGGTGTTTGTGAAGGTAAGCTTGTTGCGGGGAGGGGGGGTTCTACAAACGGAACATATCCGAAGAGAAATGGGGGGTTTGAAGTTTGAACTATCAGTTCTCGACGGCAGGACGGTACGGGACAGGACATGTGGCGGATCCCAGAACCCAAGTTCCTGGGAAAAAGGATGCACACAAAAAGCAAGCAGCAAACGAAGGGGTTGGACAGGGACCCTTGCGGCAAGAAGCTCAGCTCGGAGATGGAATCTCGTGGGAGCCTGGTCAACCTGAGCTCTTGTCAAGGCATTGCGAGTACGCGTACGATAGGTAACAGCGCATTCTCTGTAACATGGTAAAACCTGCAGTTACAGCTTCATCAGCAGAGGATCTACGACATCCGCATTTGAGTATAAGCGAACTACTATGCTGAAGCAAAGACTATGGCAAGACAGGATTGTCAGACACCGGGCTCGGCTAGAGGACCTCGTTCCACAAGGTGGGATGAGCGCTCAAATCAAAGCATGCATGTGAGAGATGTACGAAGTAGTGTAGGTGGTAAGAGCTGGAAAGGGGCGAGAGTCGTAATAAGCATCACACATGCCCTGCATTAAGGGGGGTTGTACTAGTAAAACGGCTCTGCAGAGCGCGCGACATACTTGGAGGATGCCTGGCTGAAGTGTAGGGTTGTACGTGGGAAGAAATGTATTGGTGCCGCGCACTCTTTGCACGACTGAGCAATGTGTAAGAGCTCACAAAGCGTGGGCTAGGGCAGTGGTGCCCGCCACAAGGTGGAATGGACATGAACCAGCAGGGTGAGTGGAGCGGCCAGATTTTCAACTTGGGATGATCCAACCCTACTCTAACAGATCAAAGCTGAAGTTTCAGCCAATGGAAGCTGGTGAACAAACGGGAACGGGATATTGTGTACGAAGTAATAATATCAGTGCACCTTGGAGCCCGGTAACTCGAGGATCAAGTCGAGAGGTATCAGGTTGGCAATAATATTATCCATGGATACTTCGTACTTCTCTTCGGAAAGTGTCTGCGGGGATTAATGTTGAATTTCCGGCCTTTTTTCTATTTTCTTTTTTTCCTCTTTCTTTTTTCGAGAGTGGGGGGAGCGGGGAGGGGCTTTCCGCCAAGCACTGGTACAATTGTAGCTAGGATGTTGGATCACAAGAGCTAGAGTCTTGGTAGGTTAAGGAGAAGATGGTAACACCGAAGCTGAAGCCACGCAATTCTGGTCAGTGGTTGGAGACAGAGATGGCGGATAGAGGACTTGGAAGCTGGAAAGCCAGAGGCGAATTCGAAAGACCAAAGGTGAAGGTGCAGGCTAATCCCTGCAGGAACGCAGAAATCCGGGTTTGGCGAGCCCACTTCGTTACAGACGACGGCATCTAGAGTCCTGTTTGACACATGAACTTCCTCTGACATGTGTTTGGTGCATCAAAGGACCAGGCCAGGCTGTCTGGACTGCACTTCGTACACTGCACTACTTGCAGAAAGTGCTTCGTACGCTTACGCCGACTCAGATGCTACCACACCATGTCGCACTGACCACTGGGGATCGCCGTGTACCTGGCACTGCCGTCAGCCCCGGGGAGCCCGCGACCTCAGCGTTGGTAAGCTCAACTCAACACTTCCTAACCTTCCGGTAATATCCATAGCATCGCGACAAGCAAGGGCGACAAGCAAGGGCCAAGGAATACAGGGGATGGAGAAGCCGGTGGGAAGGAAAGAAGAGGAAAGAAAAGAAAGGAGAGAAGGAGGAAAAAAAAAATTCTCAACTAAGCTACCTGCCCACGTGGGCATGGATTTTCAGGTTCGCGTGTCAAATCAAAAATCAAAATTAGTCTGAGACGAATGGCAATCAAATCAACATCAGTGTCGGTGCGGGCATCCAGGGTCCACGTCTTGTTGACCCCAAAAGTTGGTTGTACGAAGTACGCCTTCGGAGGTCTTGCTTTTTTATTACCCTTTGGGCCTTTTTCTCCCTTCCCACCCCTCCATCAAATTGGCGAAACCCCATGGATACTACAGCTCGCTTATTTCAATACTTCAGACAAGAAGAAGAAAAAAAGAAAAATATGAACCCGGGATGGAGATGAAGCCCGGTTGGCTGGCACCGGAAATAGAAAGGGGGTGTTCGTCCGGTTTCCAATCCAGGACATGCACGCCCAGGTGGATGGGGGGAAGAGGGGGCGGCTGTGGATTGAGGGAGAAACGAAGCAATGTTCATCCTTTGTCTCATCCATACGTACGTACAAAGAAGGATATCCGCGTCAGAAGTACGGTCTCACATGGCAGCCTTCCAGGATGACTGACCCTTCGCTACCACTCCAGCCCTAACTGTGAGTGTACTCTACGTATAATAAGGGTTGGATGGACAGCTCATGATCCAGGGCCAGCCCTCGCACGTAGGATCCCGATAATGTGCCAGCCTCTATCCAAAGACAGTAGCGTTAAGCGAACGGAGCCACCCAGAAGAGAGGGAAATCGGACTTGTTTGTTGTTTGACAGATTGAAATTGAGCTCACACCTGGCGTCGAAGACTTGCTCTAGCCCGCTTGCGTGTTTCCCACTAGGCCGTGGGCCTACGAAATAGCGGTAATATTAAAACCGTCCCGTTCGTGCTTCAGCAAGGTGGAGAACCCTCGAACCGAGCTTGAGCTTTTGATGAGGACCAGGATAAGGACACTGAACGACCAGTTCTGGTGTCACCATCCTGGTGGAGGCGTATGCATTGTGGTCCTAGCCATACCTGCTGGGTGAAGTTACCCCCACTACTGTCAAAATGGCGTCGGATCTCCATGTCTTCGTCTTGGTGAAGCATTTTGAGATGTACGAGATAATGCACCTCAAAAGTCCGAGGTTGAGCTACTGAGCCATATTCCGAGCCGGCCAACACTCGGGGTATTCATCCTCCTGCTATGGCATTGGCCACTGTCGATCAGAGGTACCGCGGACCGGTGTGGGACTCGGGCAGGTCGATGTTATCAATCTTTGATGAAGGCTGACATTTAGCTCTCTTTGGTGGTGGTCTTGTGCGTATTTGTCCAGGCAGGCCCCCTGTGATAACGCCTTTGAGTCGGGCGGCGCTGCCTGGATGGGAGATGAAACAGTTTCCTTTGTACTTCGTACACTGCAATCCACCGCTGATCCCACTACCTCGCCAAACCAGAGGCTTGATGAATGATGTCTCACGACCCTCCTCCTCCTGGATAGTCCTTTTGAAGTGTCAAGCTATGGACAGATGATGGCACATGTCGACATCCGACTTTCTCAAACATTAACTAATGCCGAGTACGAAGTACTTCGTGATTATCCATGACGGCAATCATTTCTGTCATAAATCAAATTTTTTAAGCAACCCTGCGGGAAGCGGCCCAGGGTCACTACACTAGCCGGGCCTGGTCTGGCCTGGCTTATCCACGGACCACCATAGCCGAGAGCTCAGTGACATACTCGTCCACCACGAAGAACGCGACAACTCTGCGCGACGAGTTAAACCTTCAATGTTCCTGGAGACACCGTCGAGACTCGGGGAAACTAACGGCACCAATTACCGAGGTTACGGCGAGGGAAAGCGACTTTCGAGGCTTGTTAAACGCCAGCTTCTCGACGGGCTTGACGGCATGCAGGACTAGCCCGCCCTGCGGATTTCCAAGAACCTATCACCAATTCGACACGGAAGAGGGTCGAGACCTCCAGAACTCAAGCTGCACTTCCGTGGGGGAGACAAGAAGTACAGACAAATGAGAGAAGAGGACGTTTCCGAGAGCCGGTCTCTATTTCTGGTCGGCGGGATTCGACCATTGCTTCCCATGATTGGAGCGAGCCTGTGTGGTTGGGGGAGTGGTTAAGCGCTCGCGTCACCTACCTCCTGCAGGTGAGGCAGGGACAGCGAGCCAATCCGGACCAGTCGTTTCCTCACCTCCACAATCTTGAGCAGGAATGCGCGGCTAGAACGTCGCTCTTTTGCCTTTTTGAGAATCCTGATCCTGGGGGCCATACATGTTGCTTGAGATTATTTTGCTATATTTAAACTGCACATGGACTGCCATGGTGGAGATTGTCGTCATTCTTAGATGAAGGGTTCGCTCCTGGGCGGCTATTCTGTGTATGACTGAGAGCTTATTTTAGGTTTCCCAGGCTTGGGGTTTGGCTTTCTGGGGGAGAGGTACGGAGTATTTCAAGTAGTTTAGTCCCCCCCAGATCTCTGGTATTCTTCGTGCTCTCTGGTGCTCCTGGATATCTTCGTTTTCTGAACTGTGTTCTTCATTTCCTTTTTTGCTTTCTTTTCTTTGGCAGTGCTCTAGTTGGCCGCCTTGACCCGGTGATTCCTTTCGATTCCTTTTAGATACTCGTGCTGCTGGCCTTGATATCTACGGCCTTCCTTTGCTTTGGATATTTGCCTATATAGCAACGACCTTTGCTAGCCTTTCTCAGCCTACCATTCTCCTACATTCCAGTCCTTCCCTGTCAACTCTCGTCTCATACCCAACTACCGATACAATGTCCGAGTCCAAGCGTCAGATGAACTCCTCCGAGTTCGAAGTCGACTCCCACGATCTCCCGATCCGGTCCAAGGTCAAGACCCTCGGCCTCCTGGACAACGTCCGAACAGCCCTGACCGCCCTCACCCTTCTCTCCGCTGTTAGCATCCTTGCAGTCTCTGCGGATGCATTGTCCGTCTATCAGGCAACCCATCTCCCCGACGACTACCTTCTCCCTCTGTGGCCCGCAAACTTCAATATCCGACCCACTACTGCTCTGGTCGTTTGCAGTGCCATCGTTGTGGTGACCAGTAGCGTGTCTCTTGGCTTCGGACGGATCAAGTTTGTAAGTCTACCGCGTCCTGTCTTAATGGTACTTTTCATAAAACTGGCGGAGACACCATTCACTAACAAGGCTTCCAGCTCAACGACCAGGCTGTCCTCAACGCTGTCTTCGTTCTCGCACCGGCCGTCATCTCCCTCATTGCTGCCATAATCGCGATTTCCTTCTTCTATAACGTCAATGCATCCACGGAGGTCGACACCGTCCAGAGCTGGAGCTGCCAGTGGCGCGACGTGGCCATGACGATGCGGCCTCACTTTGGCACTCTTTGCAGGCAGAGCCAGGCTGGTATCGGGCTCGCTGTTGCGCTCGTGCCCCTCCAGGTCATCATCTTGGGCGTTGCTGCTGGAGAGTTGGTTGTTCTGAAGGCCGTTAATGCTGTTGGTGTTCCTTCTAGGAAGACGGCGAGCCCCCATACGTTCTAAGAAGACGTTACCGTGTGCTTGGGTTATCTAGCATATGTAGAGACATCTTCCATGAGTTGGATCGGCTACGTCGGGTACGGGCATCTTCTGAATGTATGGAGGTCTGGGTGTTTTCGCTTTAGTTGCAGGGTGGGGACTGCTATGGTCGTGCAGTTAATGTGCTACAGGAGTTATGGATGGGAATGGTTTCAACTAGGAAATAATATTATATTCTTTTGGGAAATAGAGTCTACTCCCGGGTGGACAATTCTTAATATTCTCCTCGCTTTTCCGGCGATGGGAGGGTTCCTCTGACCAGAGAGAGTACCATAGACAGACACAAACAATGATCGCGCTGGGCTCTGCTGTACTTCCCGACTGCCCTGCGCCGCTGGCCTTTCTTGATTCCTTCTCCGTGTCTGATGAAATCCTTGAGATAAGGGCTTGGGCAAGGTAAACTGTTGGCACCTCCATCAATGCGCTTCAGTGTTGGACGCTGCCCGGGAAACCCATCGACATGTATTTGTATGCTGCCCGGCACTAGGGCTCGGTTTGTCGACGTTGATTGAAGCCGTTACTCTTAATACCTGGATGTGGGAATCAAGTCGAGTCAAAATGATCGAATATTGATGCCTTTTCCTGGAATGGGATAAAGTGGTAGATGATTGTCTAGCTGGAGCCAAACTCGAAGGATCAATTCAGGCAAAAGGTGTGTGTTTTAGCGCCCAACACCAGCCAAGGCGGCTCCCCCGCACCGACCACTGGCCACTGACCATAATCGCTAGCCACTACCCAGTGGAGTGTAGTGTTCTAGTTGATTGATACCAGCCTACTTCGTACCTTGGTGCAGATCTGCAGAGTGCACATGTGGGTTCCCTCCTGATTCTGACTTGGAGGTACATACAGTACACCAAAGTGTACGAAGTACGTCGATGATTGATTTGATGCTATTAGAGTACTTCGTACTTCGCAATAATTCTCTCTTAGCTCCTTCCGACCGCGTTATCGTGAGAGTTCCCACTTCCAACAAATAAATATTGATCCATCCTAATCGCCTGGTCGATTAAGCCGTATTCCTGCCACGCACTCGCTCGCCGCAAGCAGCATCCTCAAGCCTGCTCGATCCTCACATTCGACACTAAGCACGAAATATCTCCTCGCCAATTCCTTCGCCGGGGCTGTGTCCACAATCCTATTCCTTTGCCAACCACCCATTCCTTTACTTTCCTAACTCCTATCTCATATCTCATCCATCATTACAGCAGCCTCATCGGTCTGCAGCCACTCAAATACTCCGCTGCTAGTCTTTCATCAACAAGCTCATATTGCAGGGACCCAGCTCGCGTGACGCGAGTCTTCGGGCCCCAAAAATGGAGGTAAGCCAAGAATAGCTCTTTCTTCTCACTCATGGATGCATGCTTTTTTTCATCACTGGTCGCCTCGTCCGTCAGCCTCATCATTCCTTTCGGCACTTTTCGAATTCCATCTGTTTTCCAGCACCCTTGCCCCTTGCTCGACCACGCCCCCGCCCCGCCCATGTCCCTTTCCTACACCGGGATGATCGTGTTTTCGGCCAATTGGTTTGGCTTTCCCTCTGCACTATCAAATCGTCGTGAGGTTGCTAGCGCCTCCAGCCGTGAGGTGGATCTTCGCATCTGGACCAGTGGTTACTCGATTTTGCTGGTCTGCAAGGCACCAGTCGTCAGCTCTTGATTTATTGGCAGGGATCTGCTGTGCTGAAATTCTCGTTGCGCTCCCACCAATGTCGCCCCCGAGCTCCCATACGACGATGATATGGGTCTAAACCATTTCTTCCGCTCTCATCCGTAGATGCCTGGAGATGGCTTTCTTCATCCATGACCCCGGCATAGCAACATTGGTCGGTGTTGCCTAATTTCGACGTATAGTCTGAACAGGCTGCGTTCCCTATTCACGCGATATACCCAGTCAGCTCGCTCCTCTTCGCTCTGGCACCCATGCAAGTGCCCGGCTCCACGGCACCGGTGCTTCTTCGCTCGAAGCCATGAAGTGCTAGTGTACTTTAATCTTGGGTGTTATATGCGTTACAGGTTGGGGTTGACACTCTTTTCGCTTTCCGTTAACGGCAATGTGCGATACGAGCTCTGTCCCGAAAGCCGTGGGCCGAGTCGCATGCCGCCTTGCTGGCCGTCATGACGACCCAATCGTTGCTAGATCCCACGCGCTTGGGGCACGATGATCATCGTCTTCCGTTGGTGGCCCAGAATGACAAACTCGACCAGTCATAGACTCTATTCTGTGCCTTCCCTTTTGATGTGACTATGTGCTCCCTATCTTGCGCCCATACCCGGTAAGCAAGGCAGGCTATGGCCAGGGTGACACAAGGTCTTCAGCTCTGTCTATGATTAGTATCAACACCCTGGCCAATACCTTCAATGTATATAGACGTCACATCCCTACAAGCTTATGTCCTTGACCCCCCGTTTTACATTTTTCTGCTATGGATCTCATTCCTAGGGAGCCTCTGATATCTCCGACCCAAGTGGGATGGCCTCCCCTACGTCCTCTCCGAGCTGTCGCTCGGCTGTTCTTACAGATGATAGAGAGAGTCCAGCAAAACTAAACCTTCAACGTGTCTATGAGCAGAGCCGCACAGCACCACCGAAGCAAGATGGAAGCAAACAACAAGGGGTTCCTCAAGGGCCCTCGTCAACTACAAAAGGTCGGCCTCGTCTGTTATTGATGGGTCAGAGTAGGTACGATAGCTACTTCTATCCTCGAGAACAGGCGCCCATCCCTGTCTCAAGAACCCGCCGATTGACATTTTATAACCAGGAGCGGGAAGTCCTCGATATCAAGCGTAGTCTTTCAAAAACTACCGCCCAACGAGACGTTATATCTTGAATCAACTGCTAGGATTCAGAAAGATCAAATGACGTATGTACCTCTCATCTCTTGCTGGTCCGTTCACCCGCGGGGTGTGATGACTTTAATAAGAAGGCTCACTGACCTATCGGTATGCAGATCATTTATGGATTTCCAAGTTTGGGACTTTCCTGGTCAGATAGATTTCTTCGAAAACCCAAACTTTGACATTGATGCTATCTTCAGCGAGGTCGGCGCGCTTATATGGGTTATCGACGCTCAAGATGACTATCTCGAGGCTGTTGCCCGCTTAAACGCCACTATTCTTTACCTCCAGCGCAACTATTCCAACCTAAACATTGAGGTCTTCATCCACAAGGTTGATGGCCTATCAGACGACTACAAGCTCGATATCCAGCGAGATATCACCATCCGCATCCAAGACGAGCTATCCGATCACGGCATCGAGAACGCACCAGTAACATTCCACCTCACCTCCATCTACAACCACTCCATTTTCGAGGCCTTCAGCAAAGTCATCCAAAAACTGATCCCCCGCCTCGGTGTTCTCGAAGGCATCCTGACCAACCTCTGCCGGACCTGCCGCTTCGAGAAGGCCTATCTCTTCGACGTTCTCAGCAAGATCTACATCGCGACAGACTCTGCGCCCGCAGACATGGCGTCGTACGAGATCTGCTCCGACTACATTGACGTCATCATCGACATTACGGAGGTCTACGGCTCATGGCCCCGCAACGAGGAGCAGAGGAAGAAACTTGAGGGTGAACCTTGGAACATGAAGCTCGAGGACCAGGTCGCCTGTCCCTGCGCCGAGAGCTGTATGATGCTCCACGACGGGAATAGGCCGATCATGCTGCGCGAGGTCGATCGGTACCTTGCCTTGGTTGCCATTATGAAAGAGGATTCATACGATAAGATGCCCCTGGTGAATATGAATGTCGAGGCGGTTGTGCAAGGTCTCAAGGAGTTCTTTGAGATTACGAAGCCACGGAAGTGAGAGGGGAAGGACGAAAAAGGATCGCACTTCGGATAACCTGTTTCTGTTGGCGACATTTCCATATGCCTAGTAGGTTGAGCGGGCGTGTTCTGAGCGAGATTACGCACGAGACTTGGGTCATGTTGTATAGCAAGCAAGGCTAGTGCGCGATAGATTTTACATACCGAACGCTTCGAGAAGAGGGCAAGAGGTATTGTTGTGAATCTATATGTCAACTTTTCTTTTTCGGTACCATGCGTCATCCCCGTCATTGCTATATCTATACGTTTTCGAAGTAAAAAAAAAAAAAAATAATCGAACGGTCCTTTTACCTCACGACTCAAATTTCAACTCGAATACCCGATACGTGCTCCGATCTTGCCCAAGGAGACATACCCTTGCCGGCATGGGACCTCTCACGTCGCTTTTGTCGTGGATGTCCATCTGGACAGGGACGAAGTCGTCGTCTTTTCCGAGTGGAATCTCGGTAGTTGACACGGAACTAGGTTCGAGCTGGCTGGGAGGGGGAAGTGGTGTCGAGGGGGCGTAAGGGGTCCAAGGGGGGCTTGCTGTTTTGAGAGGGAGGGAGGTGAGGGAAGGGAGTGAGCCTGTTGTTCATGGGTTAGGTCATAGAGTGCTGGTAAAAAGGGTGTGGGGAGAGGGAAAAATGACGGACCTGTTTGAAAGCCTAGGATGAGGAGGAGGGTAGGCGTTAGGAATTTGACGTCAATTACTTTTCTGGGTGCGATGGAAATGGTGCAGCAGTCTGTTTGGACGGTTCCGCTTATGCCGTTGACGATGGGCATGGAGGTTCGGAAGAGAAGGACTAAAGGGGTTAGTGACTTGTAAATAGGGATAGAAGTAACGCTGCTGCTGAATCGACAATGAACTCACTCTCGTTATCCCGCTCTTTAGTAGCCACGGCCGTATACGTCAGCCCGTCGAGGAGATCCTGTTCTTGATATTAGCAGCGCGTCTTAGGGTATATCGAGAGGAACCTCTACGTCCACATACCCCAGATCCATGAACTGCATCCGTACAGATATCGACCCCCGTAATCTCCCAGTCTAACGCAATCGTCGTCGCTTGCCCAAACCGAACACTCCTCTTCTGGGCCTGCGCAATATCACTAAACACCCCGCTCGCCTTGTCATCCAAATGACCCAGAAGCCAATGCACCTTCGGCAAGAACTCGGCGAACTGCTGACCATTCTCATGCTTCTTCAACTGAAGGTCGAGGGTCTCGAGGAGAGACGCCCCCTTGGCGATGGCTTCCCAGTCACCACCTGTTTCATCGTCCACCAGAAAGACGGACAACGGACTACGAAGCAGATATTTCTGGATGTAAGGCAGTATATGCCCATTATTCATCGTCGCCTCCTTTTCCATGAATTCGTCACTGCCGGAACTTGTGGCAAGACGATCGATCTGGAACCTCAGCCACGAAGAGAAGGATGTGAAGAGCTCGAGCTCCTCCATTACGATGAGGAGCATTCGGTGGCCAACAAGGGTAAGGCAGGCGACGGTGTCCATGAGGCGGGAGATCTGGATGGCTGATAGGCCGGTGTCGTCGCGGGATTCGTAGAATTGGGCTAGGCCTTTGAGACGGCTGAGGATGACGCCGCAGCGGCTGAGGGCGGGGAGGAAGTTTTCGTGGATGATGCTTCGGAGGTTTTCAAGGCCGGATACTACGGCCCTGTCCCATCGTTTGTGACCCTGCGTCTAGAGTTAGTAAAGCCAGCCGATCTGAGTTGGAAAAGCTATAAGCCACCTACTCTCTCTGCGAGGCTGTCTACTAGCCACTCCTTAACGATTTCATATGTGTGCCCCGTGACGAGTGTGTGATAGAGTGCAGAGACGATGTCCCGAGGCCCCATTTCGGCCCCCTCCAGGTCCTCCTGAACGTTTGCTAGGAACCGTGAGGGAAGGTCTCTGGTGTTCTTGTACTCTACTTGCATGTGGAGGAATGCTTGTCTTAGATATCTTAATAGCTTTTGTAGAGTGGTCAACTTTGACGCCAAGAGAGATAGGTTGATAGGTGAGGACACTATGAACGAGAGGTCCATTGGAACAATGTCGAGCGTGTCGTGAGACTCGCTAGTGGACTTGAAGACGAGAGAATGGGTGGAGATATCGCGGTGCGAAGCATGATGGATTAGGCGCACATCGGCATGAGCGGCTTTTGGAGATGGACAGTTGAATGTTCCAACGGTAAAGGAATCGTAGATGCTGAGATGGATATTGCCCTTATCGGTACCAACAATCATGACGGATACTTCCTCACTATCTTCGGGTTTAAAGGGCTGGAAGAGAAAGTCGATTCCAGTCCTCAATGTGAAGACCGTCGAGTCCTCTCTTCGAAGCTTGTTAGTACTGGCTCCGTCATGATATTTTGCGAAACCGGCTTAGACTTACCCATTCCCGGCGCTCCCGCTTGGTAAGGGGCTGATCTTAGGCAATGCCGTATCTACCTCCAAGAAGGTAAGTTCACGAGGCAGATCAGCAGCTGAAACGTCCTTCCCTAGCACGCCCAGCCACGCTGGCGATGCTGTGCTTGTGCGTCTCTCTGACTTCTTGGTGACGCTATTACTCGTCCAGCCAATGTGCGAAATCTTGGCCTGCCCAGCCTCATTGACCTTGATATTATGCGCTGCTTTGTTGTTCTCGAGACCCATCAAGCGGACATATCCATCATCCCACGCGACAGCAACAAACTGGCCTATGGTCCATGTGAGTAAAACGCTTCTTCACTCGCACCCCTCTTTTCTTTTTCCCACCAGCGGCAAGCGAGGCAGAACATACCATCTGGCTTCCATTTCACAGCCGTAACCGTCGACGATTCCCCTCTTCGACCCTTCGCTCCCTGATGAATCTTCGATACAACCTCATTCTTCGGCCGGTATATGAAGACGTTGCCCGCCGCGCTATCCCACGTAACTGACAGATCGACTGTCGGCGAGCTCACCGGCAGCCCAGGCTGTGTCGCATGATCGTATTTTGTCTCACTAAATGCGGAGAGAGTAATCTGAGCCACCATTTTGTTCTCTACACGTCCCTCGTGGGCTTGAGATGGATGAACTCGGTGAATGCTCAGCTAGCACCTTTCCACATTGGCACTCGTCGGGCTAGTCACGGCGCGCGGTAGTCAGAACGAAAAGAGAAACTGTCAAAAAGAAGAACAGAAAGAAATACCATGGCCGGGCCCTAGGCCGACTGCGGACTGGGTTCTGTAAAGTGGACAGGGCAAAAGTGTGGTTTGGATGAGATTGAGCGCGTCTTCATAAGCGACGCGGCTCGCACTGTATATTTACCGCAAAACCCGCACTAGAATATACGGTATACACAGTGTAAATTAACAAATTTTGAAGTCTTCACATCAAACTCAAAAACATCGTTGAAGTCGATCAATCGTCATCCATCTATTTAGATATATAGTTGACCTTCTCCCATTGTGAATCAAGCACTCTGTGGCGCCAGACGCTCGTCGTTAGTCCTGCCAACCATTTTTTTCAATTCCCTAAAAGACGCACATCATACCATGAACAAGTCCCCATCTCATCGAACAATTCTGGAAATCAATGCTCCCCTTTAGTCTATTCAATTACGTAGTTCTCGGCCGTAGACTTGACGTCCTTTGAGAAAGTGATCTCTTCATCCATATCAACGAGCGAGACGGAAGTTACCTGATAGGTGGGTTAGCAAGGTAAGTGGTTATGTGGGAGAAGGGGGAGGACGCTGGAACATACATCAACATCGACGTAGGGCGACGTCTTCTGGAATCGGACAGTCATAGGGAAGAAGTCGTTCTCATCGTTGGCTTCTGCCTCAAATTCGAAAGATCCACTCCCATTATCCTCGTCGATTGACCCAATGGTCCACTCAAGCATGTCGCCCATAATATCGTATGTAGCATCAAAGCTTGATACAATGGGCTCAGAGGCCTGGTACGGGATCAAAACGCTGACGTCCTTCAAAGAGTCTCCGCCAGTGAGTTCGTACTCGACGGTAATGTTATACTTGTCCGAGTCCTTGTTTATCCAGACAGTGAAAGTGATGGGGCAGGCACTGGAATCGTCCGTCTTGGGGGCGGCTCGCCACCGAAGCACGCCAACAGAGTTATTCACGGGGAATCCTTGAGCTACGTTGGCCATTTGAATGATCTTAGACTTGTTGAATGTGTTGCGATCCACCTTGGGGTGCGTTCGGAATTGGACGCCGTGGGACGAGTTTGCGGTCAATCCAAGCTGGATCCTGGTCAGGCTGGGATCGGAGATGCGCAGCGTAAGATCGCCATTGACCGAAATCGAGTTAACAGCACCCTCTCTGGATAGGTTGGCGGTGATCGACTCTGAAATGATGACGTGAATAGCGTCACGATCCATGGTCGTCGAGGCACGAGGCGAGACTACTTGGACGGCAGGAGCTGCGGCAGGAGCGACGAGGGGGGTGTCATCAATCTCTGCACCCATCTCTCCGCGAACACGCTCAAACATGTCCGTCGTCTTGGACTTCTTGCCCAGTTGCATACCCTTACCCCTGAGCGCAACCGGCCTACACTTTTGTTAGCAAAGGCATTAACGGTCGAGCGCAGGAAACGTACTTATTGAACGTCTTGTTCTTCTCAGCCTCGTACGAGTCGTATGATTCTTGAGGGGCCGCCGGTCGGGATGGTGGGGTGTATGTGGGATAGACTGGCGTTCGAGGGACTCCGCGCATCCCCCTCGCGGACTCCTTGCGTTGCATTTCGAGTTGCTTGGCTTTGCGCTTCCTCTCCTCGGTGGCTTCGAGTTCCTTGTTCTATTCTGAGGGTCAGTACTGGCTGGAAACGGTACGTTAAGGCATTGTGCATGCTCCATACCCTGGCGATGATCTCCTGGATCCGCTCTTCGTGACTCTCCATCTCGAGGAACGTCTTGATCTGGCTGATGGTCAAGTTCTCGCGATACCCGAGTGTCACCAGCTCGTCGAAGGCACTCAAAAGGTCGTAGGCATGTCGAAGAATTTCCCGTTCGTCCAAGCTCTTGCAGGTGCTTGTGACAACTTGGGCGAAGAGATGGAGCGAATCTATGTCTTGGAGAATGTTGGACTGCTTGTTGGTTATGAGCACCATGTAGAGCTCGTCAAGCGGTTGGTATACGAAGCGGACATTATCCTGCTCAACCGTCGTATGTTGTGTCCCGCTGTCAGCTAACTTAGGGAACGAGGCGAGTAGGGCTTCTATTCTCGATCGGGGCATCTCGCGGAACTGCCTAGAGAGGACGGCCTTGCCCCCACGGGTGCAGATGGAGGCGGCGAGGACAACCTAGACCACCACTATTATTAGTATTGGACACCGCATAATCGGATAATGGCTTCCAAAATTGACAATCATACCATGTTGATGTGTAAACAGAGGTTGGCAGACTTAATGCTCGGTTCCTGAGATAGGGATGCAGTTGAGGTCGGCCAAATAATGCCAGGTGGGATGTCCCAAGGTGTCCACTGCTCCTTGATTAGGGAGAGACCACTACGAAGGAAGGACAGCAGTGTCCGCAAGTGCCCGCCTGGCAAATTAGTCCCGTCGAACTCGATAGATGGATAACCTCTCTTACTAGGATAATCCCACATCTGGTGCAAGGACAATGGAGCCAAGGAACGTGGGCGCAAGCACATGATAGTTGCCTGGTCCGTGCATGCTGCCAGTCGCTCCTCCCCGCCTAGTCCCATAATTAACCGCGCTTTTTCCAAGCTTCACCACATCGTAAAACGCGCTGGTCATTCATGCCAGACCCATTCCTGCCTGCTGTCATTTTCCATCAACCCTTCTCCTTTACCATCTTTTATCAGGTTCGAGAAGAAGCCATCTAGAATCGACGCTGGGATAGTCTTATCGCGATTTCATGAGACTAGGTACATTCCCCTCGCTCAGAAACGCAATATCGACTCGATAGGTGAAGCTTGGCAAAGTTGGCCACACGCTACCTAAGAATAGAAATCTTACCTTTACGGACCTCGCAACCCTCGCACGATCGCTTGCACGTCCCCCTCAATTAATCCTCCTATCTTCAGCTTTGGGCGACCCCTCATCGAATGCAAATATCACGAAAGGGCTATTATGGCAGCTGAAGTCTCACAAGCGCCCTTGGAGGGCCAGCTCGACACAGACCTCACCTTTGGTGGTGATCTAGGTCGCGACACGGGACTCGAATTACCTGAATCGAATGAAAGCGCTGCAGATATCACGGAGGCCGAGCGGTTCTCTGCCGACCCCGCTCCTAAAGCGACCAATAATTTGAACGAGATAGACTGGGAAGAACATCCCCAACCCGACGGCAGTGACGAGTCTCCGGTAGAGCCCGAGTTGAACGATACTACCGATGGTGGTGCTCCTCACTCATCTTTCGATGTTCATATGGACGAGTCTGAATTTAAGCTCGATATACCGGGTGCTGTCGTCGACACAGGTGGCGAGCAAGTGGAGGGTGAAGCCGAGAGTGGCGGTTTTGATGATGATAATGGTGGTGATGCTCCCAAGCTGAACGATAATTCTGTGGAGGAGGAGGTCGTGGAGCATGAAATCAATTACGACGAAGAGGACGAAGAGAAACTGGATGCTGATATTGAGGTTGAGGACATTTCACTTGAGTATCCACCCACTCCTGGGCAGGAAGGAGAGAGCCACGTCCATTCGGACGCGGAGGATGTTTCCGAGGAAGTTAGCCATGATATGGAAGACGAACAAGACGAGGATGAGGACCAATCTGAACGGGTAGCAGCTCCCGACGATCACTCTACAGACGAATCTGAGGACGACCAGGGGGAGCTGCCTACGTCGTGCCCCGACATTTCTGTTACCTATCGGAACCAGGAGTACCCTCTCATCCACGGTCAAAGTAGCGCCGACGTTCAAATGGGTTTCTTTGAAGACGTTGCCGTGCTTGACTTGACCGTGGACAACCTCCTTTCTAGGTTTCGGCAGGAACTCGTCGACGATCTTGGCGAGCAAGATGAATTAGTTCTCCAAGTCGATGAGCTCGGTTTGGAATATGCCGAGGTACGTTGTGACTGATCTCCTTTTCTATGTTTGTAACTGTGCTAACTTTTTTTGAATAGTCCACGCAACGTGATCACCTCTCTGGTGTTACGCTCAGGCAGCTCCACGAGATATTTGATCAGCTGGTGAAGAATCAGGATCCCGATGCATCGCGCCCCTTGTACACTAACCTAATTGTCCGCCCGCACCCTGCTAAGCGCTTGGAGCTACTTATCGATGAGGCTTTCAACGGCAAGGGCCTCGATGAGATTATCTATTGGTTTCAGCCTAACGTCCATGGCCAAGCAGGTCACACGGAGAGTAATGTGGATATGAATGCCGACGTTAGTAGCGATGGCGACGGCGCAGACGAATATATTTCCGGCGACGCAGAGGAAGAGGAAGGGTCCGCTAACGATGACGTGGTTTCGGAGCAAGATGATGAGGAAATTAGCGAGAATGAGCCGGAGCCCTCGGGCGATGACCGAGATGACGATATTACAGAAGATCAGTACTACGATAACGGTAGTAGAGATCTCGATGAGGCTGAGGACACGGCTGATCATCAGTACGCCGATGAAGTCGGAATGAATGAGCTCACGGAGGAGCATGCCGAACTGCTGGAATCTGCACAAGATAACGAAGCTCTCATCAACGATCTGGTCGCACCAGATGTGACTGACGTGGAGGAAGTGGCAACATCAAATGGTATTAGCCAACCTCTCCTTCGTCGACTCCCCAAACAGTGTCTCTGTTTATTCTGTGTCTTCGGTCCCGTCATAGATTGGGAGACAGAAGCGGAATTAAAGAGGCTCAAAGCGGATTGGCATGAGACAGCGGCCACTGACTTACGTGTAATGCCAGACAAAGTGCACGATGACCTTACGACAGAACAACCCGCCGACGAAGTGCTAGATGAAGGATTCGACCTCATTGAGATGATTGATGACGACGACAACGACGATGCCCTTGAACTTGGCCAAGCCGATGCGGCAGATAGTAGCGCTACAGCGACGCTTGATGGCCACGCCGATAATGAAATCGACTACGACGACCATAACGTAAACGGTGATGCGATCCCGGATATTGGCGAGTCCGCGATTGCTGGTGAACCTCTGGAAGAGATAGACTGGCGCGATTTCCCTGATGAAAACGATGCTAGCAACGAGAAGGAGACATTGAGTGTTTCTGGGAAACGGCCTCACTCCGAGATAAATGACGGAGGAGAGTTTGACTTGGACAATGAGAATGGTATGTCCTCGCCCGCATATCTAACCTATGAGCCACACCTACTAACTGATCGTGTAGACGTCAAGCGTCGTCGCTCTTAATGGCCTCGTCGGCAACCATTCCATCCCCTAACCAGTATCCCTTTCAAAGCAACAGTCCCCCCCTTCCCCATTTCTTTTTCCTTTCCCATTCGCGCATGGTACCCCATGGCGCAATCTCTATGACGGCGAAGTATATCCCACCGAGAGGTTTCTCGCCTCGATGGTGGTATTTTACTTCACAGGCAATTATTCTCACCGCCAGTCCTCGATGGATTGGCAAAGCATCAGCGGCCCAGTAGGCCCAAGTACACGCAATTTTGAGGAATAACTGGAGATATATTCACCCAAGGTAGGTGGCAATCGTTGATGAACATACTAATCTTACCCCCCCGCTGTCCTGGGCGGTCAACGCTTGGCGAGTTCGAAAATGAACCATGACCTTTTATGACCCTATGCAGACTTTGTTTCGATAGCGGTTCTAGGACAGGCTTGGGGTGGCGACAACAGCATCAAGAGACAGTCAAAGACCTTTGAGCTCGACGGTCAATCGGAGGATACCCCTCATGGCGCGACCCACCGTTTAGTTCCGATGTTTTATTTTTGATGAGGCCTTTCTTCTCCTCCTCCTCCTCCACCTCATCCTCATCCTCCTTCTTCTTTATCTTTATCACGGCGTTATGGAAGGGATGGCCCCTACTTGATTGATACCAGCAAGGCGGCGTAGCTCTACCTGTCTCGATGTTTCGGGTTTTAGTAGGAAGGTCTATTGGAGTTCGGTCATTTTCATGTCGTCTTTTTCGTTTCGGGAAGGAAAACGTCCAGTATAGAAGCAAAATTGGGTTGGCGAATTCTCGGTTTTCGCCGTGGAGTCTGGTCACTGATTGGTTTGCCAGTGCTCAGGTCCGGTAGTTAGCACCTCTTTGATTTTTCACTTTTTTTCTCACTGCTTATATCCCACTCATTCCGTTGCCTCGTGAAGTCTGAGATGCTCCCATCGTTCATAAATCTCTGCACAACAAGCTGCGCAGTATCGGGATGCTCGGCATCCTCTTTAACCCGAATGACAGAAGTCGCGCAGTCCCGCGCTTGGTGATTGCGGAGCTCTTGCTTTTCTGACAGCGTCAAGTACACTACGGAGTACATCTTGATCTAGTGTATATCTCGATGCAGCTGACTTAGATCGGGAGCCAGCCCGCCCCTGTCCCCCTGCAGGACCCATCCCATTCCGTGGACTCAGATTGCGTGTCCTCTATTATTGATCCTGGTGACAACGCTACATTACTACACTACATCCATTAATTGATAGTACGCAGCTCATCTTTGACATGCGGCTTGGACGGCTAGTGCAAGAAATGTTTTGAAACATTCACAGTTGACCTAAGCATGGGTCCTCCGCACTGCTAATATTAGATCCAGCTTGGTGGTTGAGTTGGAATGGCTCTTGAGTGGTCAAGGCATATTGAAGGACACTTGGCGTTGGGAAGTCAGCAGGCCACAAATAATTGAGCCCGTTTCGGGACCAGGATTCCAAGCTCGATCTTGATGGAATTTTGCGAAGTACTGCCCACAGGTCCTGAGAAGATTGATACGATAATTTATGGCGCCACCTGAGGCGGATAATAGCATTGTTTCCTCGATTAAACAGGGCAAAGACTGGCGCCGTAGGGATCGACGTCGCAGAGGCTTCAGGGCAGGGGGCATCCCGAGGGAGCTAGGACTTGATCATGGTCTTGAGAGTGGACCGGGCAAGTCACCAGTCGTCGGCACTGGACCTCGTCCAACTCCATAACTCGTCGTCTTGGAGCAATTGAGACTTTCGTTTCGAAAATGGAGATGCCACTAACCCCACTTAAGCCCTTGTCGGCTGTGGCTATGTTTCGCGGGGGATCCAACTGTGGAAACCGTTATTATTCTCGAAAGACATCACCAGCCAGTCTGAGTCCGAGAGAGCGAACGCCATCAACAAAATTTAATATTCAATGTTGCGCGACTAGCTTCAAGTGGCTTCAAGTGTGTGTAATTAATAGCAGGAAAATGCGATCAATACGCAGTTTCTCAGCGTGCCTTGGAGAAGGATTGGTTATGATGCGGGATTGATACGGCTTACTTCGTACTAATACTAACGGAGTCACCGGGCTGGGAAACGGACTTCCTCAGCCGAATGTGTCCGTCCCACGAATCGATACAAAACGTTAGCGTTCAACACCAAGTTCCGTCGCCGATTTCGTGTTCCTGGTGTCAGAACCACTAAAGTTTGGAGCCCGCTATACTTCGTATAGAACCTGCTGTGCTGAAAAAGTACTATCGGACAGGCCAGACAAGTACTTGAGGGAGATGCCAAAGTACCCTAAACCTCAGCCTTCGTCCAAACGCTTCAGAAATTGTACCTCCTGCAACAGGGGCCTGAGTCTGAAACCTGAGGTACCAAAAGCTTCGTAATCGTGTTGGAGGGTACATTAGTCCTAGCAGAAACCTGCGAAGTACTGCAAAGTTGGACATGGACACAAGTTCAAGACACATTCTCAAAATATCTGAAAAGGCAGGTAACACAGGAGGGTACCAAGAATGTTACGTTTACCGAGTAGAGGGGGGGGGGTCTTGCTTGCGACACAGAGCGCACTATTCACACACTACGAAGTATACACACATACTTGCCCCTTATGTCCTAGTTATGCAGGGTGACAGGTGCATACATGCAATAATATAGTGGGATGGTACACAATTATGTACACATCAAAAGCAACTGTGCAGAGACCCTTAAGTACCCTCCCCTTTCCTGTAAGTACTTTAGTACCTTGTTTCTAGTTATCCAGTTACCTGACCGTAACTGACCCTTTTTATCCACGAAACAGAGACCCTGCCACTCCCCTTCGCAAAATCGCCAGCGCACCTCGTCCTTCGTTCCTCAAAGGCCACATTCCGATGTCGAGTCCCCTCACTAAACAGCACAACGCTCTTTCCAAGCCCTCCGAATAGACCGCGATTCTCTACAGACGGTACCCAAGCCCAAAGAAATCAATCCGATGCATTAAAATTAGGAGGCAATCCTGTCTAGCGACCCCTCCCTCCTCCCCTACGTCCTCTTCGATCCGCCCAGTCGCCTCGCCCGGCGCGAGCCTGCCCAACTCCTCTCTCCACCGATTTGTGCGCAAGCTATATAGATCAATTTTTTGCTTGAAAGATATTATCTTGGCCTCGACGTAACGCCTACTACCGTCTTCCACCCGTCGTTTTGAACCCTCGATTGCAGCGCCGTCGGTTCGCCCAAGATGATGCTCGAGGAGAAGTACGTAGCCTCGATCGATGCGGTTCCCCGGATGGACGCCTTCTTTCCAGCCGGCCAAGTCTATCCTGAATGAGCGTTTGCTGATTGGCATCTTTAATACAGATATATCGGCCTAGGGTTGGCCATGACCTCGAGTCTGGCAATTGGTATGTGTGCCCCATTCCTTACATTCCTTATTCTGCTGCCTGCGCTAATCCCGGTCCCGCCAGGCACGAGCTTTGTTATCACGAAAAAGGTACACAACACCGCCCGCACGAATATGATATAGCTTTGCGAATCCCTCATACCTCGAAATGCGGTTCTCTATATTAACTTGATTGTGGTAGGGTTTGCAAGATGCCGAAAAGCGACATGGATTTGAAGGAGAAGGCTTCGTATATCTTCGAAGCCCCATCTGGTGGGCGGGCATTGGAACTTGTGAGTGTTTGCGATATTGCTTTGTCTGCTTACCACCCTAGGTAGCTTACTGACCCTCTCTCTCTCTCTTCCCTTAGTGGGTATTGGTGAAGTATGCAACTTTGCCGCCTATGCCTTTGCGCCGGCCATTCTCGTCACGCCTCTGGGTGCCTTGAGCGTGCTCATCGGAGCTGTTCTTGGTTCCTACTTCTTGAAGGAAGAGCTTGGTATCCTCGGCAAACTCGGCAGCGCGATATGTCTCATTGGCACCGTTATCATTGTTCTCCATGCCCCTCCAGATGAAGAGATCGAGACCATCGACCAGATCCTACATTACGCTATCCAACCAGGTAATACTACCCCTAGCGTGTTTAGCTCTTCTCGTAGCTGCTATTTTACAGATGAAACTAACGCTGCGCTCGCCTCAAGGGTTCCTACTTTATGCGATTGCCGTGGCCGTATTCTCGATCGTCATGATATATAAGATTGCCCCCGTCCACGGAAAGAAGAACGCGCTCATTTTCCTTTCCATCTGCTCGACCGTTGGCTCCGTCTCTGTCATGGCTGTCAAGGCTTTCGGTATTGCCCTGAAGCTCACGCTTGCCGGAAACAACCAATTCTCGCATCCGTCAACCTATGTTTTCTTGCTCTTGACCATTGTCTGCATCGTCACCCAGATGAACTACTTCAACAAGGCCCTTGCCTGCTTCCCCGCCAATATGTACGTGTCTCCGCACATCTCGCTGGCGATGGCCCCATATTCTAACCCGCATCTGAATCTAGTGTCAACCCTCTCTACTATGTCACTTTCACCACCGCTACGCTCTGCGCCTCATTTATCCTCTTTGGCGGCTTCAACACGACGGACGCTGTGACCATCATTTCGCTTCTCAGCGGTTTCCTCGTCACCTTCGCTGGTGTCTACCTATTGAATCTCTCTCGCGGCGACCCAAATGGCCACAAGTTAATCCCGGGGCGTCCTAGCATGGACGTCTCCGGTACCGATATGATCTCGAGCATCCAGACCCGCCTGAGTATGCAGTCTAGGAGAAGCCTAGACCCCCATCGCCGTCTCAGTGTGAGCAGTCAGCACGGTGACCGAGAAGGTCTTATGAGGGGTTATGATGAGGAATCTGGTGCCTTCGGCCTCACCGACTTGGCGGAGGAGAGCGACGACGACGGCATCGGCAGGCCTAACGGATCCACAAATGGCAACAAGAGGACATACGGTGACTCAATAGAGCTCCAAGAACGCAAGTCCGACTCATAACATCTGCTGGATGTTCCCCACCGTGTACGAAGTATCTTCACGCATCTTGTACATTTTCTTTTGGAGCGACGATTTCTTTTTCTCTTTACCCGTCAGACCTTTTCTCGGTTTCGCATGGATAGGCTTGGGAGTTTCCATTTCTCCCTTGAACTTGATCCTGGCTCCCCTCGATTTATGCACCACCTTCCAGCAACGGTGGTTACCAACCTATTTTTCTTTTTGACGAAACGTATTCGAGATGACATGTCTACCCTTGCCGGCATACCGAAAGCACGAATGAGGTCCTTTCTGTTTTTGTTTCTTCTCTCTTTGCACTTTTGGGATGGGTTTGGCGACGGAGGTAATTTGGACGGCATACAAGGGTATCGGGGGAGGGGAGCCTTTGTTTCCTCCTGGCTATACGCAATGGCGGCATGGGATCCGGAGACGTGGCATATCCGGCCTCTCCTCTCTCTCAGCCTTCGTATCTTCCCCTGATGCTCAAGGGACGATGGCAGTAGAGGTCATGCGCAAGCCACGGCATCTATATATACATATCACGGCACCACAGACATTCTGGCTTGACAGGCGAACATGGGGGGTTGGTGGTTGGCATTTGGCGTTCAAAGGAGCTAAGATACAGGGAAAGCAGCTATGGGGAAGGATGCCCTGCTTCAACTGGGTGGCCTTCCCTGGTTTTTGGTCATTTTGTCTTCCTTTTCTATTTGATATTTCCCGATTCTTGCGTGCACAACGAAGCGCTTTTTTCTTCTCATTATTATCCTGCCATTTGGAGTTTGTTTCTCGCCGGGGTTTCATATGATCCCCCCCTTTCTACTGCACTGAGTCTGCATCTGTTATGTACACTAGCGCTTGTGGTTCTCAAACTGTTTGGGTTCGAGATGGATTGTGTACGATTAGCAAACAAGTAAGGAAAGGCGAGGATTGAGGTTGGAAAAGAGACAAACTAAACTCCACACGAACTGGTGTTTTCTTGCGTCCTAGGTGATGTGAGATGTTTGACTCTCGGCTGAGGGTCCAGTGACTAGATCCATTGGAGGAGACGACAAGGTTTCGGAGCAAGTCCTCTTCATCCTTGAATCAGACGGGCATCTTACATGGTGGTTCGCTTCGCGTCTCCGAAATCGCATATCAGACATCGTGAAGGGGGCCAAGCAAATGATATATCCTCACGCCCTGTTTTCCTGGAGATACAACGCTACAACTTGGTTTGCCTACATTGAACGACCCAACGCACCAACGCCTCCACAGCATGGCAATGACTCGACGAAACACATGTACTGGGAATCACTTTTTTGTTCAAGCCGAGAAGCTCAGCTCTTCTTTGCTATCTCGAGTGTATGTTTTTTTTTTTTTTTTTGTGTATCATTACACACCAAAGAAAAACGTTCCAGTTCCCCTTCCTTCTCCGAGATGCAATGATGGTGGACGTGTAAATAAAAAAAGAACAATGTCACTTGAGACGCCGTTGTACGAAAGCACCAAAGTAGACCGGGTCTGGCAATTTCTTTTTCCGAACCCAACCCTTTTTCCATTCAGTTCTTGGTCATCAAATCAATACCCATCTTAAAACCAGCCGTCAAACAAACTTTACCAACCTCCTCCCAAGCCCCACTCATCATCAGCGGGATTAGGTTGCTCGTAGTTGGGCTGCTCGCCATAGCCGAGCTGCTGGCCGTAGTGGTGGAGCTGCTCACCGTAACCAGGCTGCTCGCCATAGTTGGCACCGCCAGGAACAAACATGACGTACTGCTGATTATAGTAATCAACAGGCTGCTGATAATAAGCACCGCCCTCGACAATAGGAGGGGCAACGGGGGGAGCGCGGAGAGCAGGTTCAGCGGTGGCCTGGGGATGGCTCTCCTCAGCTGGGCCATTCTATTGCTCAGCCGCAGGAGCCTCCTCAGCCTCCTCCGCCGCCCTCTGTGCCTCCTGGGCAGCCGCAAGCTGAGCAGCCTTCGCGCCGTAGTCGATGGACGCGGGCTGAAGGATAGCCTGCTCCTCCTTGGGCTCGATGATGGTGACGGTATCAGGAAGAGTCTTCTGGGGGCCGCTCTTGCCCTCGGGATCGGAACCCCTCATGATCTTGACCTTGATACCAAGGACACCCTGTCGGAGAAGGACGTGGCGGGTAGCGCTGTCAATGAAGTCGAGCGCGGGCTGACCGGAGTGGATCATGAAGCCATCGGTGAACTTCATGGACTTGGCACGAGCAGCACGGAGCTTACCCGAGACCACAACCTCACAACCCTTGGCGCCAGACTCCATGATGAAGCGGAGGACACCATAGCAGGCACGGCGGACGGCGAGACCGTTGAGGAGCTTGTATCGGAGGGACTCGCATTGAGCGACGGCGGAAAGACCACGGTTCTGGACCTTGGCGGCGTAGAGGGAGACGGAGTTCTCGGGGAACTTGAATCGCTTCTGGATGAGGGAGGTGAGCTCGCGGATGCGGCGGCCCTGCTCACCGAGAACCTCCTGGGTGTGGGTGGCTCGGATGATGATGTCGGTGACGGTGGGGGTGACGCGGACTTCGACGCCGGAGTAGCCCTCCTCGGCAAGCTCACGCTGGAAGAACTCGTTGAGCTCGGCGTAGAAGACGCCGTCAGCGACGAACTTCCTGCGCTTGGAACTGTAATACGGAAAAATACCCAGTCAGTAAATGCCATTAAATGTAAACAAACTACAATTGAAGGGCCAGGCTATTTGCAAGGCCAGAGGAGCACCAAAATCCTGGCCTCCATGGCCTGCCAATTCGCGCAATGGCCTCGGTCGGGATCGATCGTGAAGTTTATATCTGCGGTGAGGGGATGGAGGGGCAGAGAGAGCAGGCGAATCACTCACATTTGCGTTCCTGGGACGGGAGACATCTTGGGCTGTATGAGGAGTCGGCGTCTCGCTTGGTATGCGTGGACTGAGTGTTGGAGGGAGGAGGATTGTCGAAGAGAAAATATGGGAATTGGAGAGATGCCAGCACAAGATGTCAGTGGTTGATTTTCGGCGGCGTCTGGAATAGTGGACTGGGGGCTCTTGCAGACCGTCCCTTCAAGGTGACCTCCAATTTCTGGTGTGGGCGGAAAATCAGTGAAAGCCCTAACACTGAAATTTTGAGAGCTGTGGTCCGTGCACACCACGTCGAGTACGTACCGAAGTACTTCGTACTCCGTCCAAAATTGGACCTTGGGACTGTGGGGTGAGAAAGGGGTTGTTTAAGCGAGAATGCCCCGAAAGGAGGTTTGTCACATGTCATCTGATTGGGCGCTCCTTCCAAGCTTGGGAGAAACGACTGGACAAGGCAAGAGGGGCATCCATCTTCGGAAGGACCTCCCGGATCGTGGGGCTCTCTTACTGGGAGAGAACATGACAACAGTCACAAGCTGCTGGAGCTACCAGACTCATTCCTCCTTGGCTGTGCAACAGGACAAACTCCAGCTTTTTGCATCAGGTCTTGTTCCAGTGATAATGAAATCACTTTAGCCCCCTATGGTTACTTATTCTCTTCATGCCTGATCTCACATCAAATAATCCTCCCTCCTCCAACATCTTCCTCTTGTGACCACCTACAACATCAACATCATCTCCCCTCTTCCACATATCGCCCTCCCCCTTGACTCTAACACGATTCGCTCTCCCAATTCCTTTGATCAGGGTTCTTGTCTCTGACAACATCACAACTGTCGACGAATGACGTATACTCTATGCATGTAGAGCCACAGCTATATCCTTCCTAACTGAACACAATAGCCTCATCTCTACAATGGAAGTGAGGAAGGTGAGAATAGCAGCCCAGAGGCCTTTTCTGTGCCCTGTGTTCAGTAATCTACCAGATCTCTAACTTCTCAAATTGTTCAGGTGTTTGACAATGTCCAAGGCATCAATGGCGGCCTCACCTCCACCGGAACCTTACGCCTAACTGATTTCCACCTTGTTTTCTGTTCTCCTGCCCCGAATAGCCAGCCATCTAAAGATGGCGCGGGGCCCAAGATTCGCGAGTCCTGGATTACCTATCCTATGCTCTGCTATTGCGCCTTCCGTCCGACCCCTCCGTCTTGCGGCATCCCATCGTCGATCAGGATAAGGTGCCGAGACTTCACCTTTGTCACATTCAACTTTCAGGACGATAAGTTGGCGCGAGCGGCCTTCGACTTCATACGTTCACGTACATCCAGGCTCGGCACTGTCGAGAAGCTCTACGCTTTTAGCCATATGCCCCTGAAGCCTGAGCTGGGCATTAATGGTTGGGAACTATACGATGCTAGGGCCGAATTTCGGCGCCAGGGAATCAGCGAGAAGTCGACGGACAAAGGATGGAGGATCTCAACGATCAATCAGGATTACAAGTTTTGCGACACCTACCCGGGCCTGCTTGTAGTGCCTTCCTCGATATCAGATCTTACTCTGAAGTATGCCAAAGATTTCCGGTCGAGGAATCGCATTCCAGCGCTGTCCTATCTACACCCTGTAAACGGCTGCACAATTCTTCGAAGCTCCCAACCCCAAGCTGGCATAACCCGCAAGACCAACCCCCAAGACGAGAAATTGGTATGCGCCGCATTTGCTTCCAACATGCGAAGCGGTATGACAGGCGACCTTGCGCGACCTAAGCTGGCAAGCGAGCCCAGCAGCCAGTCCGAGACCCCCCCCGACTCCAGCGTCTCCGATGTTAGCTTGCAGTCCGACATCCCGGAGATGTACGATTCCAAGGGGAAGCGCCTGATTTATGGCGCACAGCAGAGTAATTTGATTGTCGACGCACGACCTACGATTAACGCCATATTCAACCAAATGCAGGGTTATGGCTCTGAAAACATGGAAGGATACAAGAATACCCAAAAGGTATTTCTTAATATCGATAACATTCATGTCATGAGGTCCTCTCTCAACCAAGTCATCGAGGCAATCAAGGATGCTGACATCTCAGCACTTCCACCTAACCGAGATCTCCTAGCGAAGAGCGGGTGGATCAAACACATCTTCCATGTCTTGTCGGGATCTATACAAATAGCCAAGCAGGTCGGAATCAACCATTCGCACGTTTTGATCCACTGTTCCGATGGATGGGATCGCACAAGCCAACTGAGCGCTCTGGCCCAAATCATGCTTGATCCTTACTACCGCACCCTCGAGGGTTTCATGGTCCTTGTTGAAAAGGACTGGCTGTCATTCGGCCATATGTTTAGACTTCGTTCGGGACATCTGAACCATGACGACTGGTTTGTGGTGCAAAAGGACGCGCTGGCTGGGTCGACCGTGCAACCAGGCGAAAACGATGGCAGAGGCGATGCTTTACAGAACGCCTTGGACGGCGCTCGGCGGCTATTTGGGCAGGCTAAGCCCGACCCGCAGCTTGAGGCCATGACCGAGACTGCCCCAGGAGAGGTAGTTGAGAGCGAGATTACGACTAAGAAGATGGTGAGCCCGGTTTTCCACCAGTTCCTGGATTGCGTGTACCAGATGCAGCGACAATTCCCAGATCGATTTGAGTTCAACGAACGATTCTTGAGACGACTCCTTTACCACCTCTATTCATGTCAGTATGGAACATTCCTCTATAACTCAGAGAAACAGCGACACGACGCCAAGGTGTTCACGAGAACGTCGTCCGTCTGGGACTACTTTTTGTCTCGTAGGGCTGAGTTTATCAATCCCAACTTCGAACCTGTTATCGACGATCATGTCAAGGGACGTGAGCGTTTGTTATTCCCAGATATCAAAGAAATCCGATGGTGGCATCAAGTCTTTAACCGCAGCGATGAGGAGATGAATGCCTCATTGGATGCCATGGCAGCAATGGAGAGCGGCCGTGAGACAATAATGGCCGGCCTTGAGGTGCCTACTTCCACGATCCAAAGCAATAGCCAGCCGACGACCCCACTGAGGTCTCTGAGCCCCATGCCGCCCACTACCTTGACCACCAGCCAATCCGCCCTCGACTCCGTCGATCCGGCTAAGGATTCTCTCACCCCTGAAGCGGCCGTGCCTGCACTACATCGGAGTGCTAGCGCGGATGCTAACTCGGGTGCCTTTTCGACTATTCGCGATGGCCTAGCCGGCCTCAGACTACTTAATCCATTGGGAAGAGCCGGCGAGGCATCTAACGCCACGGCCTCTGTCCAACGAGAGCAAGAAATGCGAGAGATGACGTAGGGGGTCATGTTTCCAAATGAGGCGCCATATGAATATTTCGAGACGGAGAGAACGGTCCGTCCCAGGTCGCGCGACGACGAGTTGAGCTTTAACGATGCCGTGGTTATCGATCTCTCCGAAGTCCCAGATGATACTTGTCCAGATGAAGATTTATCATACTGGATTTGGGATCTGAGCACCTGTACCATCACCAGAAGCGGCGATGAGAAAGTGCCCAGCAATATCGTCGAATGCTCGGCCCTGGCTTGACCTAACCCCGAAAGAGGAGAGAGAGATCTTTCGCTCGAGACATGAAATGGAGTTGCGAGAGACGGATAGCTGGTGTGTTTCTGTTTTCCATTTTGCATAGCGAGCGGTTTGGAAGCGGTCAAGGAGCATACGCATACCTTTCTTTTTATTTAGTAAACTGGTTATCAACGTAACCGGTCCTCCTGTTTTCACGGGGAACATAAGGGCATCATCCTCGAGTAGAAGGTGATTTACGTACACATTGAAGGAAGGGGGTTATTTTACAAGGGAAAAGGAGAGCGTTCATGTATTCAAGCGAGACTACGGATTGCGCATTTTAGAATGCAAGGTCACCCTCGGTTTCAGTCGTCTTTTTGCAACGCAAATAAAATGTATCACTTTTTCCCGACTTTTTTTTTTTTTGCCCTTCTCAGTAAGTGAATCAAGCAGGAAGGAGTCTACGCTCGCAGTTCATCTATCTCGCTTTTTGACTATGTATCCCTCTTGTTTTCGCCTCCCTAATAAACAACGCCCACTCCCCAGATCATTTCCATCATAACCATGGCTCTTCTACAAGAACTCCTCAAGGTTGATTTCGAGAGTGCTGACAGGGTATCTAAACAGGGTCGTTAGTATATATGACAATGTGCCAACCAAGTGTGTTTGGGAAAAGGAGGGGGAAGTGAATGATCTCACCTTAGCTCAAACTTCTCTAGCACCGTAGGGTGAAGAATGCCCAACTCGCCAATTCGCTTCACGACGCCATCCACGCGGAGGAAGACGGCGGCACCACGGCCAGGGAAGAAAGTATCGTCATGGATTTCCTCAATCCAGTATCCATCAGGCTTCCCGGAACCGCTCGCAGCTTGGAGACTAGAGCCGACCTTGCTGGTAAGACCCTCCTCGTGGGTGACGAAGGCGGTCCTGAGCATGGAGAGGACGCGGTCCAGAAGACCGTGGACCATTTCGAAACCGCTGGACTTTCCGTACCACGCAGCGGCGAAATGACGCTCGTTCCGGGCCTTGCGCTCCAGAGCCTCGTCCTTGAAGACGACGTCGGCGACCTCGAAGACCTTGAGGGGAACGGCGTGGGCAGTGTTCTCGCGGATGGTCTTGAGGATGCCGGGGAGGAGGGAGGTGCGGACGACCTGGTACTCGGCGGATTTGGGGTTTGCGAGGCGGACGGCGGTGTTTCCGTCGTCCTTGCGGTTGAGCCAGGCGAAGTTCTCGTCGTGGCTGCAGAGGATGAGGGGCATGACCTCGCTCCAGCCGGCCATGGCGGCTTCATTGCGGATGATGTCGCTGAGCTTGTTGATCATAAGGGGCGCACCGATGGTGGCGCTCTTGTTGGGACTGGAGCGCGGGAGGTTGTTGTAGCCGTAGCAGATGGCGAGATCTTCCATGACGTCGCAGGCGTGCAACACGTCGGTTCGCGTCGGGGGGATGGACACCTCAATGAGGTTCTTGTCCTTGGGGGAGGGTTTGGAGACGTAGGCCATCTTGTCGAGGAGCTTGCAGAGGCGCTCGGGGGACTCGGTGAGGCCGGTGCAGCCGTTGAGGTAGTCGACCTCAACTTCCGTCGTGCGGTGGTTGAGGTTGGGTGTCACCCGTGTTTGGCCGTTGTGGTCCGATACGATCTTGACGGGGGAGACCGTGAAGCGATCGCCGCAGTATATGGAGAACATGGTGACCATGGTCTTGATTACGATATCGAGCTTCGTGGCGTCTGTGGCGGTGACTTCTATCAAGACATTCTTGGTATCGAGGGTGATCTTGGAGTGGTCGCCGTTGATGATGGGAGGAAGAGAGAGGACGGTTCGGTTGGCGTCGTAGATGACTGGATATACGGGCGAATCGCGAATAATGTGAAGATAGCGGCCAAGGTGCTTGTCCTTGTCGTAGAACTCCATCAACTCCCTTCCGTTCATCTTCTTGGTCTGATTGAGGGGCACGAAGTTGATCTCCTCCGGCGCGAGGGCCTCGTAGGTGAAAGGACCTTGTACGGTGTCGAGATCGTGGGTACCGATCGACACCAGAGTCCTTTGCCGCGCCAAGTTCTGGTGAAGCTTGTCTTGTAGGGAAATGAACGAGTTGTATCGGTCTTGGTCGAAGGTGACGTTGCGCAGAATAGCAGCGGCGACCAGCGGCCTTATCCTGGTAGTATCTTGAGCGACCGTGATGGTCTCGACCTTCTCGTTATCGAATTCCAGTACCCGGAAATCAGGGGGAGGCATGGTGCCACGGAAGATGTTGAGCATGAGGGCAATGCCCTCGAAGCAGAGCATGTCATAGCGGTTGGCGGGGATCTCGATCTTCAGCTCGGGCGGGACTTGCTTGCCGTCTACGATGGGGCGGTCGGAGTCTTCGGTATCTTCGTCCAGCTCGATACCGAATTCAAAGCAGAGGTCCTCGAATTCCTCGGTCGTGAATCTAGAGGCGGCGCGGACAGCGCGTTGTGGTTAGTTTTTTTTTTTACCCTTGCTGGGGGCCTTACATGTGGGATGGAGGGGCTAGATCGTTGGAAGGAGGGGGGAAATTCTGCAAGGGAATTGCGCCTGACGAACGCACTTTTGGCCGAGGGCTTCGTAAAGCTTGTATTTTTCTACCGTGATGGTCGGCATGTTGTCTGGAGGTATGGGTCTCAACAAGTCTTCTTGCAAGGATTCTCGAGGTGCAATGGGGCGCTGTTGTTGAAAACGCTGGGTGTTTCCCTCTTGATAATCGACAATCGCTGAGTCAATGTGCTTTCTGAAGCAGCGTTCTGGGACAATAAGTCAGAGTCACAGAATTCCGTACCTGGTCAATGCGCGACCGGAGCGTCAAGGTGAAACTCCAACCCTTGCCGGCTGGCAGCCTTGGCAACACCCCGCGATCCTGATCTGCTCTGCCTTCAGCGGCTCTAGCTGTGAAGGACTCTCACCTCCCCTAATTCATAATTTTCAAGCAGAAATTAACTTAACTCAAGTAATACGATCCTATGACCGGCGGGGGCTGTGGTTTTTTAAAAAAAATTAAAAAATAAAAAATAAAAAATAAAAAATAAAAAAAAGAGGGAAAAAAATACTCAGTTAGTTCAACATCAACTGGCTACCCAACCCGGCTTCAAAACGGAGGGTCATGATGGTGTTGGCGGCAAGGCGTGTGAGCTCATTGTGATAGAACAATCAAAGGTGTAATACTACTAGCCTGGAAACCAATTGACATCTTCAAGTACTTCGTCTTGACCTTTGCTGGTCTTCCCGAACAAGGCGCTCCGAATTTTCTGATGTTAGTGACAATGCGGCTCCAATTCCTGTGATATGACGAACAGCTGGTGCTGGCTGTTCAGGTCTCTTGGCCTGTGTTACAGTGTATTACTGCGTAAAAGAGAGAGCTTCAGTGGCTCGAATTGCTGTTCTACACCCTAATTAGGCAGTGGCTACCAAATAGTGTTTCAACAGGTACAGCCAAGCTCCCAAGCCAAGTACAAATTAGGTCCTCACAGGCCATATAAGGTACTTCGTAGAGTGGTTCGGTACCTCAGCTAGTAAGTGACTTCCTGGGTTCAATTGTTCGAGCCATCTAACCTTGATTTGCTGTGCAGTCCAAGCACAAAGGGTGGGGGCTAATGTACAGAATTATCGGGTGGCACCTGACGCAACAAACAGTACAAGCACGTTGAAATCAAGGGTGACAAAATACAATTATAGTGTACTAGCCTCACTGGGGACACCGACCCATTGATCAGACTGTTGATTGATCCCAGCCCGGCCCAGCCCAGCCCAGGAGCAGGAAGGAGTATTAGGAGCACGACCAAAGCAGGCCCTGCATCGTCCTTGTATTAGAGTCTAATCAAATCAATCTCTTCACAACAGCAATACATTCCCACATTCCCCTTTCATCCAAAGTAACAACAACCATCCTGACGATCTGCATCCACGCCGCCAGCTTTAAAATTCCACCACCAGCAACCAAACCCGAATACCCCTCCTTGCTGGACAGTCAACTCGGTTTGGCTGCACTCAACTCTATATAGTCATCTCCAATCCTGTTCCTGTTTGCCGCGCGAACCCCACCCAAAACAAAGGGTTAAGCCCAACTGGTCGTCTGGTCCTGAGCAGGTCGTCGGCACGCGATAGACGGCTAACCCACCAAGCCTTCCCACCTCCCACCTCCTGTCCTCCGCCTACCTACCTTGTACCTGCAAACTCCCCACCGCACCCCGTCGAATCGACCACTAGACGCGCATCGACAAGCCGAGCTCGCCATGGCGGACGCGCAGAATCCCAACGACGAGCTTTACCCCATCGCGGTGTTGATGGATGAGTTGAAGGTACCGCCCGCCAATTGCAATTCTTCGTCTCCTCGCAAGGCAGCCTCACTAGCCTTCTTGTCTCGCCCCTCACTCTCCCAACCCCGCCTAACCTCGTGTTTCTCTCCCGTCTGCTCGCCGGCTTCGAACGATGTAGATGTGAGAGTGCGCACAGCGAAAGCCCTTGGCTAACAGTTTAATTCTTCAGCATGACGACGTCCTGCTTCGACTCAACGCCATCCACCGCCTCTCCACCATCGCCCTTGCTCTCGGGCCCGAACGTACTCGCGAGGAGCTCATCCCATTCCTTGACGGTTAGTCGCGATTGTCCTCATCGGATATATCCCTCTCTTTTCTACTTCACGCCTCTGCCGTTTCTGCTCGGCGTGAGTTACGGACTTCCCCTCTGACGCTGCCTTAATTCTCCAGAATCCGTCGACGATGAGGACGAAGTCCTAGTTGCTCTGAGCGAGGAGCTCGGCGGATTTATCGAATACGTCGGAGGACCTCAGTACGGCCATGTCCTTCTGTCTCCCTTAGAAAATCTTGCTTCTATCGAGGAACCCGTCGTCCGAGACAAGGTACGATCTTCTCCTTTTCCCCCTGCCATGCACATCAATTCCATCATTAGCTTGTGAACCTCCTCTCGCCGTTGTTCGGTAGCTCATTAAATTTATTCATAAATCTAGGCCGTCGAGTCACTCAACAAGATCTGCAATGATCTTTCCTCCGAGCGGATCGAGGAATACTTCATTCCCCTCACCATCCGACTTTCAAAAGCCGACTGGTTCACGTCGAAAGTGTCCGGTTGCGGCCTTTACGCCGCGCCCTACAAAAAGGTCTCGCCGCCTGTCCAAGAGCAACTTCGCCAGCAGTTTGGCCATCTAGTCCATGACGAAACCCCAATGGTCCGCCGTCAAGCCGCGACGAACCTCGCCAAGTTCGTAAAGGAGATGCCCGCGCCTGTGGTCGTCGAAGAAATGATACCCTTGTTCCAACACCTTGCCCAAGACGAGCAGGACAGCGTCCGGCTATTGACTGTTGAAGTCCTCATTTCCATCGCCGAAGTCGTTCCCAAGGAGCAACAGGCAAGCCACGGCGTGTTGCTCACATCTCTACGAAATCTGATAGAAGACAAGGCTTGGCGCGTCCGGTATATGGTTGCGGATAGATTCGAGAAGGTAGGCTTCACGTCATGCCCCTGCAAACCCCGCTACACACTACACTCACAGCCACCTCCACACATTTTTGCCATGTTGATCTCTAGACTGACTGTATCGAATAGATTGCAAAGGCGGTTGATGAGGAGGTTGTCGCCAGGGACCTCGTCCCGGCCTTTGTGAAGCTGCTCAAGGATAACGAAGCGGAAGTGCGGACAGCCATTGCGGGCCAGATCCCTGGCTTCTGCGCCTTGGTCGATCGTTCGGTTCTCCTCGATACCATTATGGGTAGCATCGAGGGTCTTGTTAGCGATACCTCACAACATGTCAGGGCCGCTCTCGGAACGCAGATCAGCGGTTTGGCGCCCATTCTGGGCAAGGATGCGTAAGGCTACACCACACACTCTACCTTACATCTAACCAGGCCATATGCTGAGTATCTCTTTTTTTAGGACTATCGAGCACCTCCTACCCATGTTCCTTTCCATGCTCAAGGACGAGTTCCCCGACGTCCGGCTTCACATCATCTCCAAGCTTGAATTGGTCAACCAAGGTATGAAAAGAGCACACAGGAGTTGGCAAGAAATGTTGGCGCACTAACAGTTTTGTCTCACAGTCATCGGCATTGACCTCCTCTCGCAATCTCTACTTCCCGCTATTGTGCAATTGGCCGAGGATAAGCAATGGCGAGTGAGACTTGCCATCATTGAATATATTCCCTTGTTGGCAAGCCAGCTCGGCGTCAACTTCTTTAACGAGAAGCTGAGCAACCTTTGCATGAGCTGGCTGGGCGACACCGTGTTCTCTATTCGTGAAGCTGCTACTGTCAACCTGAGGAAGCTTACGGAGGTCTTCGGCGTGGACTGGGCGAACGAGGCTATCATTCCCAAGGTGATGGCTATGGGCAATCACCCCAACTACCTCTACCGCATGACGACTTGCTTCGCGATATCGGTAAGTAGAGCAGGCCCGACATGATGCGCGCCGTGTCTAGTTTCCTATGCTAGCATTTTTCCCTTTCCATACTAACTGAGTTCCAATTTGGCAGACCCTATCCCCTGTTGTCACCATGGACGTCATTGCTAAGTCCATTCTGCCCATGCTTGACAAACTCGCCGAGGACGAGATTCCCAACATCCGCTTCAATGTCGCCAAGACATACGGCACCATCAGCGATATCCTACGCCGCCTGCCCGACCAGGGCACCATCTACAGCTTGGAGAAGGCCGGAGCGAGCTTCCAGCCGTCTCCTCGCGGTCTGGAACTCATTCAACAACGCATTCTGCCCAATCTTGAAAAACTTCAAAAGGATAACGATGTAGATGTCTGTTACTTTGCGGTCACAGCAGCCCAGCGTGCGACGGGCCAGGGAGAGGGGGATCCGATGAATACGTCGCCATAGATGATGAAGACATGTTAATGAAGCAAAATCCCGAATCAAATATTCTCTAGTTTTTGTCTGTTCCCCCCGACCTCTCTCTCTTGGAACCTCGGCTCGTTTGGTCCTATATCGCCGTGTTACAAATCCCCGCCTACTATTCCCCTTTTTTATCCTTGTTTTTTTATCTTCGTCTAGAACGTTGAGTTGGTGCCGGCCATTGAATGCGACTTGATGTTATGTGTCTTTCGATAGCTAGGTTCATTGCTGTTGAGTTGAATTGTTGCATAACGGTGTGGGAAGTTCTAGAAGATATAAGGCGGGTTCCGAGCAACCTTTTGAGGACGGTTTCGGGGGACAAGAGGGGAGAAAGGTCACGACCGAGAGGATAAAATGGATGAGGAAAAGAGAAAAAAGGGCCAAAAAAAAGCAAGGTAACTAGGTGCTGTAGCGGGGAGGGGACGGCGGTTGGGGTGTCTTTTAGCTAGGTAGGGTTCGTATAATGCGAAGAGCGAAAGGCTTGACCTAGCCGCCCTCGTGTTGACGGTGCATTAGCCGTCTCATTTCTGTGTCGCTTTTGAGAATCAACTGTTTTTCTTTGTATTTTCTTCTTAACTTTCTTTTATATCTCCTCCGAAGAGGAACTACCTCCTCCTAAAGCACAAAGTACTAATCGTCTGCCCCTTCGCTCCGCCGAACACAAAAGCCCTATACTCAACCCTCCCCCACTCCTCAAACTCGCCCCCCGTCCCCTCAACGAACCAAGCCCTCAGCTCCTCCTCGGTCCAATTACAGCTCGTCACGATAAACAATCCCCCCCGAGGCCTCACGAGCTTGGCTATCCTATCCTTGTACCCCTCGCAAATACGCCTCCCCTGCTCATCCTTCTCGTCCGAGAGACAAATAGCGTCAAAGGTGCCCTTATCCAACACAACGTCCCAACCCTCCTTCTGCTCGCCCGACAAAACGTCCTCCAGATCCCCGCGGAGAAGATCCCACGTCTGAAACCTCGTAACAGGTCCCTCCTCCTCAGCTCTTTCCGACTCCTCGATACGCCGCGCGAGAGAGATGCTGTTAGCGGAGTAATCGATTCCCAAGGCGGGGCCGGACCACCCTTCTCTCCGTAGGGCGAAGAGGAGACTTCCGTTGCCGCAGCCTAGGTCGAGAAGGGAGGTCGTTTCGGGAGAGAGGGCGGGGGAGATTGTGGGGAGGAAGTCGAGGAGTTTTTGCTCGGCGTCGGAGTCGTCGAACCAGACTGTGCCGGTGTCGGAGGGGTTGAGGGCGTGGTTTGTTAGTTCGGTGGAGTAGAGGGCGTCCCAGCTTTGAAGTTTTATGGGGGGAGTTAGCTGGTGAACGTGGGACCTCTTTTTATGTTTCGTGGAGGGAAGGGAGGGGAGGGTTTTACTATTCTTTTGTGCCGAGCTTGGAGGGCTCGAGATGAGCCGGGTGAGAGGGTGGGTGGTCGGCCATTTAGAAAGGAAGGACAGGGGTCACTCTTAGGCTAGAGGGAGTTTGATATGGGGCAGGAGATTTAGTTTGTCGGGGAGGTTGAGTGTTGGAGGGGAATTTACACTTCTCTCAGCCTCGTCCTCCGTTCAGCCTTGGAGAATCTTTTGGTGGGATGTTTTGGCGGGGTAATATACTGTGCGGTTTCTTAGATAACACTGTAGAACTCTCCAATGTACCTTCCCTCGATGAATTATCGTGGCTTTTCATTCCCTGCAGAGCTTCATTTCAAAAAGAGATCGAGGACAAAAACGCCCAACCTTGTTCATGGAAATTAAGTCATTGGTATCATTCCTTGATCGTTTCTATCTTCCGGTTTGAACCTGGGAGTCGCTCGACCATCTCAGAGCTCCAGAATCTATCCCATATCCGCTCCACAAATTAACCCCCCGCATGTCATCGAGTCCAGCTAATTTACCCCTCATCAGGCCAACCAAAAGAAAAAAAAGTCTCACTCTGCCCCTCCTCTTATCTAAATATAGACTGGTCAAGGTGTGGTGAGAAAGGCAACCCAGAAACCCCCTGAAACCACACCAGAAGGAAAAGCAATACCAACTCCTTGCCCCCTAGATTAAACAAGTATAAAACAAGTAGTACAACGGAGGTGTTTCGTTGCATCCACTGGCCTTCATTTCATTTTCGTACCAAAGAGACGTTATCTGAATGCCTACAGCTGGGGCCAAGCAAAATATTCCGATCCTTCTCTTTCCCCTTGCGTCCTTCCAAACCCGGGCTACTATTTCCCCCCTAAAAGATTCATGTTGAGGCCCAAGACAGTCCACCGTAGTCCAGGTTATCCAAGATACCTGTCGTCGTAGATGTTCTAAGCTGTGCCGAGAAGTCTTTAACCGAGAGTCCAGACGGGAGCTTTGATGAGCACTTGTCTGCCCCTTACTTCCAAGGCGACGAACCCAGCAAGCCGGACTCTGTTTGCATCCTTAGAAGGTCCTGTAGGGGAAAAAAAATAAACGTTAGCTGCAAGTTCTAGAAGAAAAGGATATTCCCGTTGGTTGTGCCCGCGTAATACGCACCTGTTCGGCTCCTATCCGCGTGACGATCCTTCGACGAAGACTTCTCATTGGGCTCACCACTATCATCATCGTCCTCATCATCTCCGGCCTCTAGGCCCTCCAAAGAAGGTAGACCCTGCTTTTCAACCTCCATGAACGAAGGATCCAACGGATCTCCAGGTAGAGGGTATCGGATAACCACATCACGGCTCTCCATGGGAAGGTTCGCAGCGATACCCACAGCCAACTCCATAATCATCGACGCGCTCCCATCGACACCGGGCGGCGGTGGATCATTAAGGTACTGCATGAGCGTGCTCAGCAGGGTCGAGGTGACCCTCCGGGTGAATTCGGCGCGGTGTTCGGCGCTCTCCGGCGAGTTGAGCTCCCTGGCGAGTCCATCCAGAGTCGCCATCCTCCAGCTAATGACCTTGGCCGTCAGCGCATCGTACTCCTCTTGGCTGTTCAGCGTATACGAGTTGCGCCTAATATTCAGCTCAATCTCCTTCAGCTGCCGGCTCAGCACGGGGTCCAAGCCGGGATGGAAACACCTGTTGAACACCTCCTCCACGATCCATCGCGTAATGACCGCTCTGCCCACCGCTGTCATTTCCTGCTTGCCAGTCTGGAGGGCATCCTGGCTGACGTAACGGTCGAGCCAGCGAGGAACCATTTGCCAATCCTTGCGGATGTTGAAGGAGAGGTTGTTGATCGCGCCATTGAGCCTATTGAATCGCGTCGCGTACTCGCTGTCGTCGAGGGCGGTTCGGGATTGAGATATCCTTTGGTTGGCGATGGCGTTCTGCAAGTGCTCGATCTGGCCCGTCATTTGCTCTATTTGCGCCTTGTTGTCGAAGTACAGCCGCTTAACATTTTTGTACTTGACCACTAGAAGCAGTTGTGTTAGTCAAGAAGCTAGATCAATTACACAAGAGTTTACAGTAGCATTCCAAAAGAAATTGCAGATCTTGTCAACGTACACAACTCTCTAAATGCTTTTTCGGGGTCTTCACGCTCGGGCTGGGGGCTATTGCGGCCCTGATCACCGGTAGAACCGTCGTAGGGCATTCTGTCCTGTCCGCCCGCACCTCTGAAGGGTTGATTTTGCTGCGCTCCTGCAGGTGGGGGAGGCATAGCCTGGGCGTGTCTGTACGAGGGCGGAGGAGCACCAGGCTGCCCTCTGTCGACTTCTTGAGAACGGCGTGGTTGCTGCGCTCCGGGAGGGGGCGGTGCCATAGATTGGTCGTGGGCACCGTCTTGCTGGGTCTCGGCTGTCAGGGGCGGAAGGGGACTTTCCTGACCAGATTGGGATGCGAAAGTGGCAGCCGGTGAGATCTGGGAGGCCTGGAAGTGAGAAGAGGCCGGGGCTGCTTCGGC
>PGIR01000136.1:42500-112009 GCA_002812735.1 Scedosporium dehoogii
TGAGGCTTCACGTTGCAATATCTCCGGGGGCTCATCAATATTTCGTATCCACGGACCACCCCCTTCGAGCAAACTTCACCGAAGCTCATGCACTGGTGCTACATTTCTGCATTAGATAGAGATCCTGTTTGCCGTCAGTTACTTCCGTTGCAAGCGATGGATTCAGCCATCATCAACCCTCTCTTGCGTTACGAGAGACTATTACGAAGATTTCTGGAGGGGGCTGTTGAAGCTGCCTGTGACGGATGCAGCAAGCCCAGGGTACTATTGGGCCGGGCTGAAGACACGATTCCTGTTTGGGGAGTCTCTTGGGGGCTGTGCCTGGCAGCGGAAATTGGGTCCAAAAAAAGATCTATTTCCAGCTCCAGATAGAAACATGCATACAACCTCACAGGTGCTCTCACTGGCCAGTTAACTCATCCCATTCCATCATCGTCCACCAGCTCCCCCCTCACTTTCTCCCAAGTCGTTGTTGTTATTCTATTAATCCCAACCTTTCACCATTTGAGTGGTACGAGTACTTGTACAAATGGACTCCGAACTGAGAAGAAGGAGCCTGCAGGATCTCCTGGCACCACCAAGCGCGAGAGGAATTGGCCGAGTGTGCAGCCAATTCATCCAGATTGGGTCCAGGCGAGCTTCACCGTGGACGCGCACCGAAGAGTAGACTTCACGCGAGTCTCTTTTCCGCTGCTCAAGGATCCGAATGCTACTACAGCTTCCACGACGACAAGTATAAGTGCTTGCCATCATGCCGATCGCTGCTGTTGTAGTACACAGAATATCTCTTGCTTCAGATCTCGATGGTTTGGAGCCTCAAAGAGTTCTATCGAGCTGTCAGGTTGTTTCTTCTAGACCACCTCGTCTTGCCGACTTCTCACTTGCAAGGGTTGACACGTGGGAAGCTCACACAGCTTTGCGATGCCCGTGTGTTTATACACGGAACCACTGTTCCTCTCCAACCTTGATTTTAGTAGAGCGATCTCTGGTGTTTGACGACGAGCATGGACAAGAGGCGTATGTCCTCCAGTCGTGCTCCGGAGGGATAGTTCACATGTCGACCTTCATCTCGAAGTTGTAGGCACGAACACATATACAGAAAAAGAGAAGAAAAAAAGTGAAAAAAGTGCCAGCCTTCATTTCGAACGAACAACCTCCCGGGCCCTTTTCCGTATTTTTTAAGTACCTTTTCTCGCCATCTGTCCTCCACCAAAGTACTCCACACAAGGCTGCGCAACTTCACACGACCATCACGGCCTGCCAGCCTAGTTCATTTCCACACCACAACATCAAATTAAATAAAATTCAATTCAATTAATAGTTTAAAATAGAAAAAAAGAGTTCGGCCCCCGTCGGTTGGGCCTACATCTCTTGTCGTTCGGTCGCATCGCTCGATCCGCCCCCGCCGCCGGCCTGCCCGCTTCGTTTCGCTCGTGTCGATTCGGTACGTTGTTGTTGGATATGTCGGGAGTTTGCAAGTCATCACGGCTTTGTCCTGACTGTAACCAGCGCCCGCCGCTCGTCGCCGATTACCAGGAGGCAATTTGCTCCCTATAAGGTATACTCAGTCGCCCGTCAGCATTTTCGACCGCCGGCCCATTTCAGGTGCCCTGGCGGACGTTGACTCTGAACACCCTTCTCAATTCAGATTCCAGTACGATTTTGATCATATTATTGAAATCCTAACCGCCGATCTACTATCCCATCGGGTTGCTTGTCAAATCCAGCACACTTGGTAGGGGCCAAGTGTCGATTTATACTTGCGGAAGACCGTGACGAGTCACTAGTCATTAGTCTCCTCGTATCTAGATGGTGCAGACCTTGAGTTCCCCGGTAGATTTCTCTCGCAGGGGCCTCAATGACGGCCTCACTTGACCGAGTACATCCGCGCCGCTTCCATGTGAGTATAGGCACCGGCTCATGATAATCCCGGAGGCTCTACTGCCAGAGATATCCAAATCCGCCCAGACGGTGTTGCCATTATTACCAGAACAGGGAGAATTCGGATCTGTATCATCCCCAACCGGGCTCCGAGTCCTCTTGTTCCTAGCTCAAGCATGTCCTTCTCAACCAATACATCTAAGCCGGGGCACGTTTCATTCTCAACGGAATTAAACTAACAGCTTTAGTTTTGTCGAACAAACTCTCGTAGTTACCACAGGCAAGAGATCACTTTGATCACTTTGCTGACTACTTTACCTTGTTTCCTCGCACATGTAGGCATGTTCTCGCTGTGTAAACTCAATAGAGTGTAAGATAAGGCTGCCTTGTTTCCCATAGCACCGCTATCAACAAGGGGGCTACTTGACATATCTCTTCTCCCGGCTTCATGGCCATGAAGCTTCCAGTCCACCAGTCTTGATTTTATTTATTTATTCGACCCTGAAACCACAAACAGTCCAAGAATCAAGTGCGGAACGCAACCCTCTCTCTAGGCATGTCAAGCAACCTCACCGATTGTTTCGGCCAGCTCCTTGCGGAGCTTATCCTTCGGGCCATTATATATGCTGCCTTCATTACCATCGAGACGCAAGTCATCCAACGTCGAGACTCGATAATACAATGGGGCCGCTGGGCTCAGAACCGGCTTCATATGCCAGAAAGCATGTGCATCTTCGCCGAGTCGGATCCTGGAATGCAAGCAGAGGACATGCGGATGGCCGCTGGATTCCTCGGGTTTGCCTGCTTGCTTGCCTTCTTTGGGCAAGTAAGAGCACTTGTGCTAGGAACAGTTTGGGATCCCTGGGTGTTTGGTCTAGTTGTCGTTGGTCCGGGTTGTCTCCTGGGCCTCCTTTGGCTGATACTCGCTCTTTCGAAAAGACGGCTGTCAAAGTTGCCTAGGCTCGTGGGGGAAGATGGCTACTGTGAGTCGGACATTCTGTTGAGCAAGGAAAAACATGGCCAACAGTACGGCCGCAGTGTAACCAGACGGAATGACCAACAGGAACTGGACGGGATAATTCTCGGGATGTGGACAGATCGTTGGTAGACTTCTGCGACGAGGTGGACGGGATGAGGGCCTGTCTGTCCTCCATATAGAAGGTGGCACGGCATCAACTCTTATTGATAGCACATCTTCCACCTCTACATCTATCGCTCAGCGCATCAAAACAGCAAGGCACATCGGGGCTACCGGGTGAGAAAGACCTGCAGAACGAGATCGAATCCATGCCTGGCTGGACCATGAGATTGCATCAGTCGTTGAGCCTTTTGGGGAGAAGTCATCCGGAGACTTCGAGGAATGTGCATAACAGGCATCGACCTTTGGACGCTTTATTCAGACGATATTGATAGAGGCTTGTGCCTGGAGGTTATGTGGGAGAAATGAAGCTGTTCAATGAGAGCAGGATCTCATTGCCATCCGACCCTTCGATTTAGATAAGCTGCACCAGCGATACTGCCAAAGCTTCAAATGATCTACTCATCATCTATTGACACATAAAGCTGACCTCGAGCTTCAGAGAGTGTTTTCTGTTGTTCGGGGAGCCTGGCGATTCAACCTAAGATATTGATAATATTGATTGTAAAATTACATTATATCGCGCCGAAATTCCGCAAAATGCAAAGGTTGAGTGGAGAGTCGAGTCATGGCAGGGGTCAACCTAGCTCTCAAGGGTCTTTGGCAGGCGACCTTTTGAAGATGTGATTTTCGTGTGTCCCACCTTCCCTTTCATAAGTCAATGTGAAACAGCGAAACATCGACTCGCAAACGCCGTGGGCCAGGCCTGACCATGACGACCATGATACCCAGGCGGTAAGGTTTAAGTTGGGCACCAGAAATATCCACCACACTATATCTGTCGCTGCCAGCATCATCCATGGCCTTGGGATCGTCAAAGGCACAGTGCAAAGCCAGACTTCACCGATCCATCATTCATCCCGAGTTGCGCAAAAACCATGGCTAGCCAACCCCAAGCAAAGAAGATAAACGCCAAATCCAAGCTAAACCAGCGATCGATGACGGCCCTGCACGTCTACGTCGCAGGCGGCTCGGACATTCGCGAAGCCGGCCTAGACGGCGATTTCCGAGACATGGAACCGGACGTCGTCACCGCCGAAGGCGGCGTCTCCGTCCCCGTACTCCAACCACATCTTAACCTCGAGGATAATGCCATCGTGCAGATTTCCGTGGGCCAGAGGCACACCGCCGCTCTCACACAAAAGGGCACCGTGCTGACGTGGGGATCAAATGATTTCTATGCCCTTGGAAGGGACACGCCCTCGGTGGGACACGAAGCGTGGCCCGAAGTCGTGCAGGCGCTTGTGAATTTGAAGGTTGAGATTGTGCAAGTTGCTGCCACGGATCATGCTACTTTTGCACTGACTTCGAATGGACGGGTTTATGGATGGGGGACATTCATGGTAGGCTAATCCCTCAACCTTGAATGAAAGCCAGAGACTCGAAATGCTGTCTACTGCATCCGGCGGACGCTCTCTCTGACAATTCATTAGAGCGACGACGGGGTAATAGGATTCCTCAAGGACCTCATCGAACATAAAACCAAAGTCGATCCGGATGAACTCATAGCCAGAATCCCCACTCCCATCCCCGGCCTCAAGGACATCAAAGAACTCGCCACTGGATCAAATCACATCCTAGCCCTAACACGCACCGGCAACGTCTACGCTTGGGGGTCCGGCCACCACGGCGAACTCGGCCGCCGTCTCGTCTACCGCCACCAGTTCGAATCCCTGACTCCCCGCACCATCTCTTTGCCCAAAAACCAGATCGTCCGCATCTTCGCGGGCTTCTACCACAACTTCGCCGTCGACAAGAAAGGTCGCGTTTGGGCATGGGGCCTGAACAATTTCTGCCAGGCGGGGATTCCGGCGGAGGCGGAGGAAGGTGGCACCGATAATCTCCACATTAGCCACCCTGTGCAGGTACAGACCCTAGAAGGTATCGAAATCAAGCACATGGCGGGGGGATTGCATCATAGCATCGCTTGCGCAGAGGATGGCCGGGTCTTGGTCTGGGGACGGTGCGATGATAGCCAGATGGGTGCTTCGCTGGAGAGGGTGAAAGACAACTTCCTTCTGAGGGACGAGAGAGGTGTCCCACGAATATTAATGATGCCGTTGGAAATACCAGGTACGTATCTCACGTCATGTATTTGCTGGTTTGAGCCAATTCGTCTCCTAACATTTTATATTCCTAGGTCTCAAAGCCAACTTTGTTGCTGCCGGGACAGACAACTGCTTTGCCATCGACCTGGATGGAAAGATATACGCCTGGGGCTTCTCTGACAACTTCCGTACTGGCCTCGGCACGGAGGACTCGGTCAAGGAACCGACACTAGTTTCGACCGACGGCTTGTCTAAGCTCTATGCCAAACTGGTGGTTTCCCGAGGGCCGTTTACCTTCTTTGCTGGAGTGCCAGCGGAGGTGGATGTAACCTCGGAGGATGATTAGACCTCCACCTGTGAGAATGTTGAAATTGAACCCGCCCGAGCGTGTTTCTACACTTACCTTTCTTTTGTTTTTGGGAATTGTCTCTCTGATTGATAGCATGAAGTCCTTATTCTGCCAGATACCACAGTTCGAGTTTGTTCATGTAACGAGAATCCATAGCTAACCAAAGAAGCACGTATTTCAAATTCAGCACAATATACCCATCAGAATAACGAATCATGTAAAAAGCGTAAGATAAAGACCTATACAAGTACAAAACAGGAAATAGGACCTCGAGCTTGAACCCATCTCAACCTTGAGCTCATCTGGACCCGCCCGCACCTAAGTCTCGAGCAGTTTTCAACGAATCTTGTCCAACGGCCTCCCCGTTACCCGCTTCGCTCGCTGCCCAGCCATTAGGACTCATATCTGTTACCCTCTTATGCCCGGACCGTCCATGACCTGCAACCAGTTGGAGCTCCGCCGCCCCGACTACTCAGAGCCCCACGACCTAGGGCCCTGCTACAAGAACCTCAATGCGGTTCCACAGCCTCTTCCACTACCCGGAATGTCCCCACACTTTGGTTTGACAGGAGTCACCTAAGTCTCCTGTGGATCGCCGACTTGTATCCCTATCATGTTATATGTCTCGCCAGCACCAGTCCAAAGGACCCGGATCTCTCTCCGTATGTCCCTCATCACATCCGGCTTCTCCTTGTCAGGGCAAAAGATGGGGATGCTTTGAGGGAGGGTGCGGTCTTTCGTGGTGCGGCCGCCTAGGCGGTAATTCAAGCCTACACCGGCGCTCTTGATTACGCCGGGCTCAGCTATGAAGAGGGTATGGTGTGAGCCGCAAGCGACGGCCGTGGCCCAGCGTTCCTGTCCGTTTCCGGATTCGGGAATTTTTACCGGCGTCCAGCCGCCGAACTTCATCTCGGTATCGCCTTCCGGGACCAAGAGGCTGGGCCTGATGTATTTCTTTCCGATCCAAAGGTGCTTTGCCGAGAATAGGTAGCCTAGGCGTCCGTTCTCGTCGAGGCCCCAGGTGTAGTGGCACCCGTTTGTGCTGACCACTGCGGAGTGGTAGCGACCTCCGGTGGCTTGTTTGATGTCGGTGATGGGAAAAGAGGGGAAAACGATCATTTGAGGTTCATCGACGTATTTACCCTGGATCACCCCGTTTCCCGCCTGTCCATACTTGCTCTCACCCCACTGGTAGATTACGAGGCACGAAAACGTCAGTTATGAGGGCCCCCGAATCTCTCACAATGAAGGCCGGTAAATGGGGAAAGCTCAAAAGACTGGGGGGTGGGGTTAGGGGGTTGTGCAGGATAGGCAAGGACTTACCGCCCACAGGCCGTCGTTTTCACCAAAAACCAGAGAATGGTTATACCCGGTGCCAATCCCCACCACATCGTCGGGAAGGCCCTGTACGATGCGAGGCTGAAACGCCCATTTGTGGTCCATGGGATCATCTAAGGGCCTCCCGAGTCGGTAGCCGGTTCCATGGCCCCAGCTCCAGACTTTGCGGTTCTTGTCGAGGGCGAGGGCATGCTTTTCGGCGCAGGCAATATCGATGATACCCCTGAGTCGTGGGAGTTTTATTGGTTGGGTCTGGGCATCGATAAGCTCGCCCTCGATAATGTAGAAGCCTTGATTCTCATTGCCTTTCATCTTATCCTCGTCCTAGAGTGGGCAAGTAAATCAGTATTTCGAAGAAGGTCGATTAGCCCGAGGATTTTGAAAGGGTTTATATCTCATCGTATTGACAACAGCTTGAGATAGCATATCGTAGATCCTCAGGGCTATCCTTGGGAAAACAGCCCGTCAACTTTAAAACTTACAATGAAAGTGCCCCAGCCGTATACGTCGCCAGTAGTAGTGAGAGCCAAGCTGTAGGACCCTCCAGCAGCAACCTTGCAGAACAGGACACCCTCGGGAATGTGTTCGTGATCAATCTTGCCGGGTTTGTATCTGGTACGACTGCCTGGACCACCTGCAGTATCTCGACCGAGCTGGCCGTTATCATTCGAGCCCCACGAGTACACATCACCACGGGCCGTCAGAGCCAACGCGTGCATCGGGCCACACGCGGCGCCGACAATGGCTTCCTTGAAAGTCGTAATGGGGGTGGGCACCTCCCAAACCAGGCACTTAGCCCCATGCCCGAGCTCACCCTCTTTTCCGGTTCCAAAGGTAAAGAGCGCCAGATCAATCCGTGGAATGGGGTTCTCGGCTGGCCCTATATCAACGGTGGTTTCAGGTGGTGGCGTTTTTCCCGCCTTGTCACCCGGAGCTTTTCCCTTTTCATTGCCTTTTTTATTCCTGTCTGTGGCTTTCTTGTTTTTGGGCTTCGCCGGCTTTCCTTTGCCAGCACCAGCCTTCCCGGTCGGTTTAGTCTTTGCGGGTCCCTTTGCCGGCGGTGGGGCCGCGGGGGGATTAGCAGCTGCTTTAGGTTTCCTGCCTCTCTTTGCCGTCGTGGGCTCGGGGTTGGTAGGAGCTGCTTTACGTTTCCTGCCTCTCTGTGCCGGTTGGGTGGCTGCTGGGTCTGCAGTAGCTGCCTTGGGTTTCCTGCCTCTTTTTGCCGTCGGTTTAGAGGCTGCAGGTGGCGCCGCAGCTGCTTGAGCTTTGCCGCCTTTTGTTGCCGCCTTCTTCGTAGTTTTTTTGGACTTAGTCACTGGCTTGGGGGGCGCAACTTCCTCCTCCTCCTCCTCCTCCTCCTCCTCCTCCTCCTCCTCACCTCCCCCATCTCCCTCACCTCCCTCCTTTCCTTCCTCCTCGTTCTCCTCCTCATTCTCCTCCTCGTTCTCTTTCTCTGCGGTGGTGGCCTTTGGTTTGGTCTTCGTGGTTTTCTTTTTGGGTGCGGCAAGAGCAACAGTTGCGAAGGGCACATCGTCCATCTCCCTATCAGAGTCGTCGGGGTTTGTGCTTGATTCCCAGCTAAGAGAACTCCCCTCCGTCTCCGACTCTAGGCCTTCCATGGGAGAATCCCACTGAGGGTCTTGGGGAGGGTCGGAACTCATAGTTGACCAGGAGCTTGAACAAAAATGGATGGGAAAAAGAGTGAGTGTCTGGCCCCGAGTTTCTCGGAGGGTTGGTGAGAAAGAACCCGAGCTTTTGAATGACTAGGGAACGAAGGCTTGCGGAGCCAAAGATTCAAGGCCAAAGGATACCGAATGGAATGGCCAGAGTTGCAAGTGGCTCTTCTTTTCGAGAAATATCTAGATTCTAAATCCTAAGTCGCAAAACGTGATGAAGGTTCGCAGCCGGACATTGTGAAGGGAAGCCTAATGTCCTTCAACGTCCATTTGCGGATGTAGAATGATCCAGAACGCCCAGTGAACTGGCATGAGATCCTGTTCCTTGACATTAAGTTGCTCATACTTTCCCAGCCTGTAGCTACTGCATAGCTGGCCTCTGTCATCTTTGTTTTCGTCATATGGAATGCAAGATGATGAGCCGGATATGGACCTTGTCTACCAACAGTTCCAGGTAAATATAATCATTGCCAGTACGGATGAAACTCAAATTCTGCCACTATGTCATACTTGAATATCCAGGTGGTATTTGCTATGTCTAAGTCTTTGGAAATGGCCTCGAAGGTATCTGAAACCGGTCGATTACGCCGCGAGCGGTATGGAGGGGCTGGATGCGGGTTTCTATTGAATTTCGCACTCCTTTTCCGGCCAAAGATTCCAAGAAATCCCCGGACTGGAATTTGAATACCTCTTCCAGCATGGAAAATGTGTGTGGAGGAGCGTCTCCACGGCAAGCATTCCTGTCCCACGAGAGGGATGCCCGTCAAGCCGGAGTCGGCGTCTGGCTGCTGTACCGTGCTCGCGGAGGGGAATAGGGCATGTTGTCATTAAAATTAAATCCTAGAAAGGTGCCTATGCATAGTAAGATCTCTAAGACGCTGATCAGAGATGCAGATCCTAGCCTTCCATGTTCTGCTTCTGCAAGAGTATGCTTGTTTCAATGTGTCCGTTGTGGAGAATAATAACACTAAGAAGAACTCGTGAGACACGTAAATCAAATTTATCACAGTTCAATGTTGTAGCTTCATGCATCGGGATAGCCATGCAATCTTGTTTAGATGTAGTAGGTCTGTTGATATCAAGAGCATCGCGGTGTGACGAGGAGCCATATTCCTGAAGCCAGCCATACCCGGGGGCCAGCATCCATTTCTGGAACATACTTCGTACTTGTCCAACCTGATCCGTGTTATTAGCAAGTAATTGAGTCCAAGTTCATGCGTCGGAGGACGGATCGCCTCGACTGCTCGGGTGGTGATTTCATTTATCCCAGGCGCCCGACTCGAAGGTGTAAATGCAAACCGCTTCGGCAATTCTTCCGTCGAGTTCGGAATTAATTGACGAAAGATTGGGAAACTCGCAGCCGAGATGAACAAGTGCGACCTCGTACTTCCCTGGTGATCTTAATAGGAACACATGCGATGCAACTGAGTGCACTTGAGCCGTCAATAGCAATCGATAGCCATTCTCCTGTAACAGAATGCCACCTGGCGCTCGTAGGGTCACGAGCATTGTTGCCGTTCAACTAGAATTACGCGTATGGCCATACATAAGCCCTAGAGTGAAGATCATCAAAGTGATCGTCAACGTAAGATTAGCCGCTTGAACCTGGATCCAGGGGCGATCTTAGACCGAGGGTGTTCCCGGTTCTCACCCATCTACCATTTGTTGGTTCCTTCTTATAAGCCGTGCGGCTTAGATTGACTGCCAAATGAAGTATCCAAGGATCTTGATTGCCCACGGCAAGCAGGTAGCCGTGTGGACACCGCATGTATCGCGGTAGCCTCTCTTGCCATATAAAAGATGACGTCCCTACCCTCTCCTCCGTCGGCGTAGCGGTGAAGTGTGAACTTGGGCTCGTGGCCGGATAGATCGCAAGTCCCTTTGTTGCGTCTATAGATTCGGTTGCTCACAGACACATGTCACACATGTGTTGGAGTGGTCTGTTTGCTTGAATTTTATAAATTATAGCCACTTGCCTCTCTGTCTAGTGAGTTAGTTGAACGTGGGCATATGCCGTCGGTTGTTTTTAGCGACTACTTTTCTTACATCCTCGTTTGGGGTTGCCGTAGCCGCACGCCGTCCCTTTCAGCACTGCGATCGACCTCCGTTCAGATTCTACCGAAACGATGACTTCGGGACGGCGGCTCAAGTATGGCGGGCTACTGGCAACAGCTTGCGGTTTCGCGAATGCTGCCATCGTATCGCGAGCTGCTCACCTTCCTTCCTCTATTCAGATGCTCTCGGTCCCTTCTGAAGATACGCCAATCACTCTCGAAATTGGCCTCAGAATGCAAAATATCGAAAAGCTGGAGGACATGCTCCGCGATGTCTCCGAACCCAAGAGCGCCAACTACGGCCAGTACCTGAGCATGTCGGAAGTACACGAGGTCTTCCGTCCCTCAGCGGACTCGAGTACAGCTGTTAAGATGTGGTTGGAGGGCAATGGAATCACCGACATCGTGGACAACGGCTTCTACATCAACTTTGCAACAACCATCTCGAAAGCCAACAACTTGCTCAACTCATCCTTTTCGTACTACGATGTGCAGGGTACGAAGAAACTGCGAACACGGGAGTATTCCATCTCCGACGATATGGCCCAGCATATTGAACTTGTCACGCCGACGACATACTTCGGAACTACCAAGTCACACCGTCCAGTGAAAATACCTGGCCGGGAGGGGTATCGGTCGCAGCTTCTGGCAAGGCAGGAGGATAACTCGACTACACGATCGCCGTGCTCTCGACTTCTTACGCCGTCGTGTCTGAAGGAGATGTATGGCTTTGGCGACTACGAAGTTGATCCGGAATCCAGCAGCAGAATCGGCTTTGCCAGTTTCCTAAACCAGTCGGCCGTTCCAAATGATTTAGATGTCTTTACGGAAACCTTCGACTTACCCAAGACGAGCTGGGAATCCGTCATTATAAACGATGGCGATGACCACCAGGACCCTCGGAAAGATGTGGGTGAGGCCAATCTAGATTCGCAGATGCTTGCTCTTTCGGGGCAGACGCTTACCATGATCCACTACGTCACCGGCGGAAGCCCGTAAGTACTAGACCCCGGATTCAGTAGCGAGCCATCCCGTGTAAGGACAAAAGCGGTGAATATGCAACAATAGGACTAACTGTGGACCGCAGACCGTTTGTTCCTAACCTTAGGCTCGACGCGGATTCAAACACGAATGAGCCATACCTGGAGTTTTACCAGCACCTAATGGACCTGGAGAATCATGAGGTTGCGCAAGTGATATCCATCTCTTACGGCGATGATGAACAGGTCAGTCTGCTCTCTGATGACGGAGGAACCAAGGATGCTAACCGCTCCCTGAACGCAATATAGACCGTGCCGAGGGACTATGCGATTCGCACCTGTAATCTGATGGGTATGATGGGTCTTCGCGGAGTATCTATCATCGAGTCTTCTGGGGACGGAGGTTAGTTCAGCCCCCAAGTTTTTGGTACCGCTTAGGGATATGGGTGGATATGGGTTAACCAGGTGTCTTCTCCTGTTCTTCAGGTGTTGGTGCACCATGCCGCGCAAACGACGGCTCGGATAAGATAGAGTTTACTCCACAGTTCCCACCCAGCTGTCCATACATCACGACCATAGGCGGCACTCAAGGATACGATCCCGAAATCGCGTGGGTTGGTAGTGCTGGGGGCTTCAGCAACTACTTCGGACGGGCCTGGTACCAGGAAGCGGCGATCGAGAGATACTTGAACGAGGTGCTGGATCAAGATCTCAAGGCTGAATACGAGCAGTATGCCAACTACAACGGGAGGGGGTTCCCGGACATCTCGGCTCATAGCTCCAGTCCCTCGTAAGTCCAAGGCCTTCCCAGAGATGTGGTTCTCAGTACCCCTCATAGACGTGGATTAACTCCGGGTATTTCCTCGTAGATACCACATCATCATTGGAGGCTCTGCCTCGTTCTCGGGCGGAACATCGGCTGCTGCACCACTGATCGCGGGCATGATTGGATTATTAAACGACGCGCGGTTGAAGGCGGGAAAGCCTGCGATGGGGTTCCTTAACCCATGGCTTTATAGCGAGGGATATAAAGGTCTCACCGATGTTGTCGGCGGATACTCAAAGGGCTGCGACGGATGGGACACCCAATCCGGTCGAGAGGTTCCGGGTGCCGGTGTTATAGGAGAAAGGGGGGCCTATTGGAACGGGACTGAAGGTGAGGTGGAACTAGAGGACATTCTTTCACCATGGCAAGGAGCTAACAGATTTGATGCTAGGTTGGGATCCTGCTACGGGATTGGGCATGCCAAACTTCAAGCAGTTGCTCAAGTTGGCCATGGGACAGAATGTCGATGTGGGCGATGACGATGAAGAGGGTTTGGGGGATGTGGCTTGACAATGATACCAAAGACGGTTCCAAACATAGGTCCGCGGAGAAGGGCGTCGAGGGGCTGAAGTGAGGCGAAGGGGGATGAGGTGAGAACTCAAATTAATAGCTCGAGCTTCTAGGAAGGGTGGCAAGAGGCGAGGCGTCTAGAGGGATCAACACCCGCAAACTAGATATGTAGACGAGGCATGAGATACCCCAACCCAAAGCTATGCAGGATTATCGATTGATGATGACAAATCGAACAACACCGATTTGAGGATCCGATGTCTTGTCATTCATGACCTGTCAAGACGGATCTTTTAGCTTAAGGATGTGGCAGTATCAGTATCGAGGCGGGTAAGCCCGGAGAATTACTGATCAGCGATGATTACAATCGAACTCAATGATTACTGAGAATGTGCGATCAAAGGTCCTTGGGGCAGAGATGGACGTGGGGATTATTTTGATGCCCTTGATCCTTCAGCCCTTTCCGATGTCGACGGCCCAGATTTCCGATGCGGTGCTTTCGTACTTCGTACATCAAGACTCATGCAGCGCTGCACATGATCAAGCAGAACAGAGGCGGTTGATGCAGTGTATCCAGGCTCCCCTGCAAGATATCAGTCGGTGATGATATCGATTCTCCCGGAATAACACTTAAGTTTGGTTGCGTCAATTCCTCCAGCCTGTTGGCGGTCGGCGACCTCGAGCGATATTCCTCCCATGACTCCAACTCGCATCATGTCCCTCTTCGCTTGCGTATATTTTGATCAATTGATGTCATCGGACTTCCGGCAATCGGACTTCAGGGAGCCGGCACAGGGCAGAGCGACGGAGCGCTGAGGGCTTCACACTATTATTAGTACTCAGAGTCACTACCATACATTCCATCAGCAAACCTTTGAGAGGATCTGCTAACCGAGATGCGCAGGCTTCTGGCTTCGCATGAAGTACTTCCTGCAATTATTAACAAAGTACGAAGTACGAAGTATACGAAGTGCTGCCTGGGTTATGGTGGGAAGGGGAGCGGGGATGTGAGATCAATCGAGTGCTGAAGGTACCACTGTACTTTGACTCCAGCACTGTGCTAAAATGCATTCCATGTTCCCAAACCTGGAGTACTTCAACGCTGGCATTAGTGTGTAGCTGTCGTCAAGTACCGACTTCTAGCACAGGCCAACTTCACAACCTTGCGCATCACAGTGCAGCCTAACTCGACGTACTTCGTACCTTCATCTTGTCAAGGTCGATTTTTGATCTCAATGGGATTTGTTTTTTGTATTATTTTTTTACGTTTTCGCCGCGACCGATTATTAATTCAACAGTGCCTGCCTTCTGTTCCGCTCACACTTCTCCGGTCCCTTAAAACTCTGTTTGGACTTTTCCCACTTCGTCGGTCTTCCTGGGTCTTCCTGGATTTGAAGGAGCAAGCAATTGAACTTGTAGATTTAATCCTAATCTCTGCTGGCTTGCTTCGCATTGCTGTGAAGAGTTGATAGACGACGCGCCTGGGCATCTTCAGTTCTAAACCCCGCTATTCCCGAAAGCCCAGCTCACTGTGGACCTCTTTTTTGGTAGCTTTGACGCCGACTTACCTCAGGTCTTCGTCAATTGTTCGCTCAATCCACGCGGTCCCGCTCCATTGCCGTCTCTGTCCGAAATTCCCACATCTTCGACCTCCGGCCCCGAAGCAACGACATGCTTTGCCTGAACCGATCTATCTCCCGGTAGTAGGAATTTTCGATCCCATTCACGATGCGAGTCTTCGAAGATCAGAGCCAAGTCCTCTTCGAGACGGGGTCGTTTACCGGCTTCCGGCCTCTACGCCAGCTCGGCAGCGGTTATCTCACCTCCCCGGGCCATTTCAAGCAGCCGCTGTGTGGCAACGAAGAAGGCTGGGGTCCCCTAAGCCCTCACCGATATGACTTTACTCCATGCTTTATCGACGTATGGGTTGCCACGGTTGCCGCCTTTGGTATTGTTATGGGCGGCGTTGCCATCGCGTGGCTAGTGAAGCGCTGCACGCCCGTCGATATCTCAAAGAACTGGCATTTCTGGTTAAAACAGGTAGGTTAATGGTGCTGCCCGTGTAACTGTGTGCGAAAGCATATGGGATCAATTGATGTGTTCCGGGACGATGACAAGTCCCCTGGCGTGCCATGCTAATTCGGCGCTTCTTGTCTATGATAGTCCCTTCTGATTGCCGTTATCGCCGATTTCCTTTTGCAACTTGCCATTCAGATTATTAGTTACCCAGGCATCTGGTTCGGCGATTTTCGAGTCTGGACTACCGCTGCGACCATCGCGTCTTTGGCTGTTATCTTTTCCATCCAATGGCTCGAGTATACGCGCCTTCGCAACCCCAACGGTGTCGCCCTCTTCTACTGGCTGTTCCTCCTGATTGCCCTCGCCGTCAAGCTCCGATCCCTCATCTCCCAACAACTCTACCATTCCGACCTTTGGTATTTCACCACCTACGCTGTCGGGTACGGCCTTTCTGTTGCGGCCTTCCTGGCTGAGTGGATCTGGCCCAAGTCAGATAGTCGATATGAAGCCCTTGAAGAGTTCGAGGAGGAATGCCCTCTCGAGACTGCCACCGTCTTCTCTCGTCTGACCTTCTCGTGGATGACGCCATTGATGCGGTATGGCTATAAACAGTACCTCACCGAAGACGACCTGTGGGCCCTAGCGCACACCGACAACACCAAGACCACCGGTGACGCTTTCGAGGACGCGTGGCAGCATGAGTTGAAGCATCGGGAGGAGAAGCCTTCGCTCTGGTGGGCAATGGGTCGCGCCTATGGTGGTCCTTATGCGCTCGCCGCTATCTTTAAAATTGGCAACGATATCTCTCAATACGTGCAGCCTCAGCTTCTGAGGATCCTGATCGGCTGGGTTGATTCGTATCGGCCCGGAAAAGAGCCCGAGCCCGTCATCAAGGGAGCTGCTATTGCCCTAGGCATGTTCTCCTGTGCCGTTTTCCAGACTGCCATGGTCGTAAGTCATTTTTCCCCCTCCAGATATGCGCGTGCTTTTCTAGCTGTGTCAAATAGATGCTGACCATTGCCATATAGCACCAATACTTCCAAACTACCTTTGTCACGGGCATGCGGATCAAGGGTGGTTTGGCCTCGGCCATCTACCGAAAGTCCCTCCGACTCTCGAACGAAGGTCGGTCCCACAAGACAACCGGTGACATCGTCAACTATATGGCCGTCGATGCTCAGCGCCTGCAGGATCTCGCTCAGTTCCTCCACCAGATCTGGTCTTCGCCCTTCCAAATCATCCTCTGCATGGTTTCTCTCTACCACTTGGTTGGGTGGTCTATGCTTGCAGGTATCGGAGTCATGATTATTATGATGCCATTGAACGGCTGGATTTCCAAGGTCATGAGGAACCTGCAGAAGAAGCAGATGAAGAACAAGGATGCCAGGAGCAGGCTAGTGACCGAAATTATTAACAACATGAAGAGCATCAAGCTCTATGCCTGGAGCGCCGCCTTCATGAACAAACTCAATTTTGTTCGAAACGAGCAAGAATTGAAGAACCTGCGAAAAATCGGAGCAACCCAGGCCCTGGCCAACTTTGCCTGGAACACTGCCCCCTTCTTCGTCTCCTGCTCGACTTTCGCCGTATTTGTTCTCACTCAGAATAAGCCACTTAGCACGGACATTGTCTTCCCTGCTCTAGGTACGTAGGAGCACCGAGCGAACCACCCCTTCAAAACTCTCTATGTTGCCATCAGTTCGAAACTAATTGTCGATTCCAGCTCTCTTCAACCTTCTCACTTTCCCTCTTGCTGTCTTGCCTATGGTCATTACCGCCATGGTTGAGGCCGGCGTTGCTGTTCGCCGGTTGTCTGATTTCCTTGCCGCCGAGGAGATCCAGCCCGACGCCGTTGCCATCAAGTCTTCTCCTGAGGCTATCGGCGAGGAGTCCGTTATCATCCGAAATGCAACCTTCTCGTGGAACCGCCATGAGTCGAAGACTGCCCTCAGGGACATCGACTTCACCGCCTACAAGGGCCAGCTATCCTGCATCGTCGGCAGAGTCGGTGCCGGCAAGTCTTCCTTCCTCCAATCTATTTTGGGAGATCTATGGAAGGTTGAGGGTAAAGTTGAAGTCCACGGTACCATTGCGTATGCCGCGCAGCAGCCCTGGATTCTGAACGCTACGGTTAAGGAGAACATCATTTTCGGGTACCGTTACGATTCCCACTTTTACGAGCTCACTGTCAAGGCCTGCGCGCTCTTGGATGACTTTGTCCAGCTCCCCGATGGCGACGAAACCGTGGTTGGTGAGCGCGGCATTTCTCTCAGTGGTGGTCAGAAGGCTCGTGTTGCCCTGGCCCGTGCCGTCTACGCTCGCGCCGATATTTATCTCCTCGACGATGTACTTTCTGCTGTCGATTCGCACGTTGGCCGACACATTATCGAGAACGTTCTCGGTCCACGAGGTCTTCTCCACACTAGGACCCGAGTCCTCGCCACTAACTCCATCTCAGTTCTGCAGGAGGCCAGCCACATCACTCTCCTCAAGGACGGCGAGATTGCCGAGAAGGGTGCTTTCCAGGAACTCATGCTTCAGAAGGGCCTGGTTGCTGAGCTCGTTAAGACCGCGAAGCAGGACCAGAATGGTGGCTCTTCGTCCGACTCGTCCTCAAGCATCTCCAGCAGCGAATCCGCCACTGTTCACGAAGCCGACCTCAAGGACTCCGATAGGGATGCTTTGGATGAAGCTGGGGAGCCCATTCCCGAAGCGCAGCATGGCGGCGAAACCGACGGCAAGAAGAGGGCTATGAGCGTCGCTACTCTCCGCCGACCGAGTGCCGCGAGCTTTAGAGGAGCTCGGGGTAAGCTTGCCGACGAGGAAGGCAATAATAGTAGGACTAAGCAGGCAAAGGAGCATTCTGAGAAGGGCTCGGTCAAATGGGATGGTGAGTCGCAATTATCCGCTTGATTTCCGCATCCGTTATGTCGGCCAGCCGTACATACTAACTTCTGGGCCAATAGTCTATACTCAATATGCAAAGGACAACAACTTGGGCGCCGTTGCCATCTATTTGTTCGCCCTAGTCGCCGCCCAGTGCGTTAGCGTCGGTGAGTTTCCCTTTCTATATCTCCCTTCATGCCTCTATGAGAAATATATATCTAACTCTTTCTTTAGCTGGTTCCGTTTGGCTGAAGCGGTGGTCGGAGACAAACCAGGAGTCCGGTTACAACCCAGATATTGGCAAATTCATCAGCATCTACTTTGCTTTTGGTGTGGGAGCTGCTGCTCTCACAGTTGGGCAAACCCTCATTCTCTGGATCTTCTGCTCTATCGAGGTAAAGCTTACTATCAGTCATTGCTCCAAGGCATCCGGATGTACTAATACCCATTTTTCCCTTCTAGGCCTCGCGAAAACTACACGAGAGAATGGCGAACGCTATTTTCCGATCCCCAATGTCGTTCTTCGATACCACTCCCACCGGCCGTATCCTTAATCGATTCTCAAGGTGAGTCCTATTTTGCTGAATTTAACAATCTGCCCATCGCTGCACGATGCGTAACATGTCCACACCTCACGCAATGGTGTAACCCAAAGCGAGGGAGTGGACGTTTGGTTTTACGCTGATAGCGAATGTGTTACTGACATGGTTGTACTAGTGACATCTACCGTGTCGATGAGGTCCTTGCCCGGACCTTCAACATGCTCTTCGTCAATCTCTCCAGGTCCGGCTTCACGTTGATGATCATCTCAGTGTCCACCCCCATCTTCACCGCCCTCATCATCCCGCTTGGCTTCATGTACAGGTGGATCCAAAAATACTACCTGCGCACATCGCGAGAGCTCAAGAGACTAGACAGCGTCAGCAGAAGCCCCATCTACGCTCACTTCCAGGAAACGTTGGGTGGTGTCTCGACCATTAGGGCGTACCGCCAGCAGGACCGATTCGGACTTGAGAATGAGTGGCGCATCGACCAAAACCTCCAGGCCTACTTCCCCTCGATCAGTGCGAATCGATGGCTTGCCATCCGTCTCGAATTCATCGGTGCCATCGTCATTCTTTCGGCTGCCGGATTTTCTATTATGTATGTGGCGGCTGGCAGCGACCTAACGTCGGGTATGGTCGGTCTGGCCATGTCATACGCCCTACAGATCGTCACATCGCTAAACTGGATCGTCCGTCAAACCGTCGAGGTAGAGACGAACATTGTGTCGGTCGAGCGTGTGCTCGAGTATACCCACCTCCCCAGCGAGGCACCCGAAATCGTCCCCGGCAACCGCCCACCGGTTTCGTGGCCGTCCAAGGGTGCCGTCTCATTCAACAACTACAGCACGCGTTATCGAGAAGGTCTCGACCTCGTGCTCAAGAACATCAACCTCGACATCAAGTCGCACGAGAAGATCGGTGTGGTGGGGCGTACGGGGGCGGGCAAGTCGTCGCTCACCCTCGCACTGTTCCGGATCATCGAACCGGTGTCGGGCAACATCACCATCGATGGCATCAACACGTCGACGATTGGACTGCTGGATCTAAGGCGGCGCCTTGCTATTATTCCGCAGGACGCGGCTCTGTTCGAGGGCACGGTTCGCGACAATCTTGATCCTGGACATGTGCACGATGACACCGAGTTGTGGAGCGTGTTAGGTATGTTGTTTTTTTCAGTTTCTTCCTTGTTACACATATTGTACGCGTGCTTGGGGTCATACCTAACCACGGCATGGGATCATGTGGGAGGCCGTATTCTTGCCACAGCCGAATTGGCCTGGATGCATTCGAGCTTCACGAGGAAGAGAACTTAAACGTGGGGGGTTGGTTGGTAAGCTTGATCACGAAGCTAACCGTGGATCTTCTTTTCACAGAACACGCGCGTCTAAAGGACCACGTCTCTTCCATGGATGGCGGCCTTGAAGCCAAGATCAACGAAGGAGGTAAGCAACACACACTTTCTTTGTTCGGTCTTTCTATTCTATGTTTTACCCCGTCCACTTTTTATTTGGACGCCTTTCATTCCGGTTTCTCGTCGCTTTCCCTCGGCCTTGAGGGGCGTGTGATGGTCTTGATCTGCCATTTTTGCTCCTGGGTTTGCGTCGTACGGCCATCAGCTGTGGCGACGCGCATATTAGAGGTTTCTAGTTTCGTCTGGCCTTGCAGCACAAAGTGCAGCACAAGGAGGCGAATGTTTGGGAAGTTTCGCCCACACCCGTCAACGGAGAGGGCAGGGGCACCTCCGTACTGGCGTTTCCATAGTTCCTAAGGGGAAAAGAAAAAGTAAAAGGAATCGTGCCATTCTTATCATCGCCGACCTGGATAACAAGGTCCAGGAAGGCGGACATATCCGCCAAGTAGCGTGATGTATACTGGGGGAAGGAAAAAAATAAAAAAGAAAGAAAAGCAAACGCAGACAGTAGCTAACCCAAGACCGCAAAAAAAACAGGATCCAACCTCTCACAGGGCCAACGCCAGCTCGTATCCCTAGCGCGAGCCATGCTCACGCCGTCCAACATCCTGGTTCTCGACGAGGCCACGGCTGCCGTCGACGTGCAGACGGACGTGCTTCTGCAGGCGACGCTGCGGAGTCCGCTGTTCGCGAACCGGACCATCATTACGGTGGCGCACCGCATCAACACGATCATGGACAGCGACCGGGTGGTGGTGCTGGACAAGGGAGAGGTGGTGGAGTTCGATACGCCGCAGGAGCTGATCAAGAAGCAGGGTGTGTTTTATGGGCTTGTGAAGCAGGCTGGTATCGAGACGGATTAAAAAGGGAGTGCTTTTTGGGGGCCTTGCGCTTGCGCTTGCGTTTGCCTTGCCTTAGTCCTCTTCAGGTGAGAGCGGGAGAACGTTTGTTGGAACATGGCGGAGGAGGGTCTGGCAGTTGGGGTTGGTAGAGCTGTGAGAAGCGCTCCCGCTGGTACTCTACGAAGTACGGGGAAGAAGCATGGACGACAGCAAGGAGGAACCATGACATGATGCCAACCCTAGTTCTCGGCGGCGTGAAAGGATGGAACAAGAAAGGACGAAAGGAGCAAAAGCCAAGTATATTTTAAGTACAAACCAACGGGCATTGGAGGGAAGAGGCTTGGATATGCATCTTACACCGGGGTTCGGTCCAAAAAAGAAAAAGAAGAAAAAAAAAGAACGAAAAAAGGAAGCGTCCATTCTGTAGTTAGTGTACATCTCTTTTCTCATCACCTTTATACATACCAAAACAAGAGCTGATATGCCCTAGTCCCTTCGTCTCACCGTTGCCGCAGCATTTGTGATTAGAGCCAAGGACCCGGTCTATGCAGTCTGCAGTCTCTTGCCTGCCGGAGCAGCTATGCTGATCGACTTTTGAAGCTAACTAACACGATTACGAGTCGTGATCGTCTTCGCTCTACTATTTTCCGCATCGGCAGTGGAGGGCAAGAACACAGAGCGGGAAAAAGAAAAGGAAGAGGGGGAATAGTGTGGCTCCTCCGGCTAGCATATGGCAGGACTTGGCTCATTAACTCACTGACACGAAGGTTTCTATCTCGTCTGGGTGCAGGTCAACGCACCGTTGGTTCTGCGCCAAAACTGGCTCCTTACCACGCTCTCCTTCACCGTCTCGGTCCCGAGATTTTTTCATCCTTTTAACACCTGCAGTGAGCAGGAGGGGCGGAGACTGAACTCATCCGGGGCAGTGGGCCGGTCTAATACGATTTCTTTTCTTTTTCGTTTCTGTTTGTCTCACCTCTCTGTCACCCTCCCTCGGTCAACATCCGGGGAATCATCTCGGCGACGGAAGGGATTTCTCTAAGAGGGGCGGGTTCCGCGTTGTGCAGATCCCTCCCTTCTCCGTCTTCATAGACATACATACTTCGCACATACATACAGGGCGGGTTTTTTTGTGAGGAGTCCTATTTGGAAGAAGCAAGGTGCTGGGAAAAGCAAGCGTGTTATCCACTTGGAGGTGCGCCCAGGAGAAGTGTGTGCTGTGGATGTTGACCTGAGGAAGAGGATCAAGCTGGCTGCATCGGAACCGCAGACTTGAGCATGAATTGCTTTCATCTTCATTTTTTTTTTCTCTTTTTCTTTTCCCATTTCATCGTATTTTTATTCATTTATTTGTTTTTTATCTTTTCTCTGGCTGAGATATCTTGCCAGTTGGGTGTTCCGAGATGGTGTCACTACACATCCGCTTTGTTGATCCCTCGTTAATAAAGACTCGAGAAGCAGGATTAAACAGATTTAAAGCTGTGCTGCATCAATTGATACCTTTCCAGAAAACCCAACTGGCCAGGCCTTCTCCATCCATGGGGGCGTCTTGCATCTTGTACAGAGCCAACCATACCCTCCAATCCTGTGCGGATGGATACTCCTTGTGGTCGTATACCCGTGCCCACCCACCATGCGGGTTATGCTTCACCTTGCAGATAGAAGAGAGAAAAAAGAAAGATATTTAGATGTGCGCCGGAGATATGTGAATACGTAAAAATGTTCCGGTTATGGATCCCTGAAGTTTGCGGGGGTTTGCTGCGCGATTGTCGCTCTCCAACATTCCTTTACTCTTTTTCCTGTACTTGGTAATATTTTGGCGCCTTTTTATTTATTTGGTTATTTATTTCACTTTCTTTTGGCAATTAAATCCTCGGCAGATAGAAGTGTAGCCGGCGGATAAGAAACAATTACAGCTGCTTTTTGTCCTGGACCGGGCCGAGTGGGGAGGAGAGAGAGAGGACGAGGGTGAGGGTGAGGATGGTGAGGGTGAGGATGGTGAGGGTGAGGATGGTGAGGAGGATGGTGAAGGAGGGGGCAGGGAGGAGATGATGGGAGGAGATGATGGGAGGAGATGATGGGAGGAGAGGAGTATGAGATGAGATACTAGACCGAAACCAGGCCAGCTGAAGTGTGGGACTAGTGTACAGGTAATGTCTCTAGAATTGCTTTTTCTATTCCCTTTTAGAGATGCGCGCCTGGGAGACTCCGCGTTTACTGCTTTGGAGGAGGTGTGCGCCCAGAAGGACCGGTTTGGACGCTAAGGTTAGAAAACATGCCATGGTCAGGGATTTGAGCCTTGGGTTTCTTTGCTTTTCAGCGACACTCGGGGACTTCCATTGGAGATGCGTGTCTTGCTCTGATGGAAGGGGTTTACCAGGAAGCAACACGAAAGAGAAGCGTCGTGGGTGGTATATCTCAATATGAGTGGAGTTGATCGCAGACGGTCTATCAGGAAATGCGGAGCTGAGCGAGATCAAGAGAGAGTGTGTGTGTCTGTGTTTGTGTCTGTGTTTGTGTCTGTGTTTGTGTCTGTGTGCGTGAGGGCATCGCAGGCTCTCACTCTTACTTTGCAGAAAGCGCAAGGCCTTTCCTGATGAGGACGGTTTAACGAGACGTACACCACCACAAAGAATGTCAACAGCAGATGTCCTTCCTCATTGACGCCTCCTCTTGGGCGCTGGCACGCTGGGACACTCGGGCACTGGGACACTGGGACACTGGGACACTGGGACGCCGCAGTGGAGTAGACTATGCGTACTGCGGAGCAGTGGTGTGCGGAGTATGTATGAAGCAGTGCACACTAGTGTAGTGTGCGCCGTGCGGTATGATGTTCTTCGCAGCACCACTTGCCTCCGCCCAATTCGACGCAAGTCTCATTTGCATCTCTCACGGACCCCAACTGGCGACCAGTCGGGAGGGAGCCGGCGCCTACCAAGCAGGGAGGCCCGCAGACCACATCCCTGTACGGAGTAGTCTTATCACTCGACATTCGACCCAGGCCGTGCCTTTGCGTCGGAAATGTTGGCAATGCCGATCGTGGAAAGTGAGGACGATACAATATTCCACAGCGGCAGTTAACAGAAGTGTGGAGTATTGGGAGTGGGCAACTCTTCCGTGTCAGGTCGGCCCTAGTGATCGGGCCAGGCTCCATCTTCGGCTTCAACGTTGCTTGCGAGAATGAGGGTCCCTGCTCATCGGTGGCTGGCGTATTATCTTCGAGACCATACCTGAGTCTGTCATCTACAGTAGTCCGCACTAATTTCACCACTCAGAGGGAAGAGCGCCACCAGCGCCATTCACTAGCTAAATGCGCCTTTAGAAGGTCCGAGTGTGCTCGCTCATCCCCTCCCATGACACGCCTGTCATTCCATGGTTTGTTCAGCCTGCGGCAAGATCGAGCGTTGACTGGGCCGTTGTGGTTCTAATCCTAGACTAGTAGACCACCATAGACACTACACGATTCTAACAAGAGGGGAAAAAGCAAAAGAGGCAGAAGTGAAAACAGGATTTGCGTCGATGAGTTCCTCCCGAAATGCGAGATCTCGTTGCCGTTCCATGGCCTCGGGAAACCGGTGTGCTGGGATGCTCTCACCGGCTGGCCGCCCTCTCTGATGGTCGCTGAGAACCTAGTTCAACTTCATGCCACCAATCTACCGGTAATATATAACTATATTGCCACTCTCGGATATGCTCTGTTCTCGTATCCCGTCGGTCTGGAGAGAGCATAACAAGCCACAGAAGAGTCTACTTCTGCTGAGTATCCGGGTGTGTGTAGGGTTGTGCACTGGATGTCCCGCCGATGCTCGACTTCGCTCTCTGGGATCACAGAAGATTGATGTTTATTAGTTCTTGCCAATGCTGGTAGGGATTCTATGCCATAACCCGGTTCTGGCCCGAAATTCTCTCCTGTGAAGGGAGCTGATTGCTCCTTGTGCTACATATTAGTAGATATTAGTCGCTCTCGGCAAGAACGATCGTGCCTGCACCACCACCGCCAAATACCTCATCATCAAGATCTAGTGGTAGTATCACCATCCGTACCACTCGTTTCCACACAGAAGGTGTCCCGAAGTGGAGTCATGCCAAAAAGTAGTGCTCTCTGCTCCATCCGATTCCAAGGCGGAGGGTAGAAAACCAGACACCTCAGCTGTACTTTGTAGTCCACCGTCAATGAATAGGTATTCACATTGCCGGGTTATTGGACATCAGAAAGAAACGGAACAGCCAGGGCCTGAACTTGATAACATGGCGTTTTTCATCTAAAGCAAGACGTTCCGTTACCTCTCTGTCGGCAAGCATGCTTGCACGCCCGCTCCACACATCCACACATGAGGTTTGGGTCATCAGTCATATGATGGATGCCACCGACAACATTCCATCGCATATTGTCGCAGCCAAGGACGGAAAAAGCAAGTTCTGTTCTTGGCTATGACGATGTAAAACGCTCCGTCGCTTTGCGGAAAGACTACCGTAATGAGACGGCTGAAACTGACCGATTCTACCCGTTGGCTGCAGGATAGTCTCGCGATAGTTTGATAACAGACTTCGAAGAGGAAGAACCGGGTATCGTCTTGTCAAGGGGAAAGCCGGATGCTTCGATAGACATCAATTTGAAGCCGGCCCACGTGTAAGTATATATAGGCTCCTGGCCCTGGACCACTTAGATAGCCGCATGGTATGTACGCAGGCGGTTCCTGGCACTAACTAAACCCACTGGCAAGCTTAAATCAGGAGCTTCTGGGGTTCCCCGCATGGCATTTCGTGTCGCTCGGTAGCATCAATTGATGAGTGTCTCTCTCTTAAGACCCGTATCCACCACGTTTCGCGCAAGGCCGGTCTATGACTATCGTTGCAGCGCCCGATTCTAGAGGCGGGGTCTGAAGCGCCACTTCGGAAATATGAGCCAACGGGTTTCTTATATATTGGGTTGGGGATATTGAAATGATAAGAATTGAAATAAAGGTTAGCAAATACATTGCGGAGAAAGGAAAACTAGGCGAGGCTGTTGAGTTGGCCTGAGGGGAATGTATGGTCCGCGTTTCGTCTGCACTTCTCATGTCCGTCTCCATTACTCGTAGATAGCGATGGGTCGGTTCTGGCTAACGGCGGTAGTAGGCTGGACCAGGAAGAGATTGATCAAATTGATGTATTAATGGCGGGTTGTTCCACTGTGGGCGGGAAGCCCAGACATTGGATTCGATGTATGCTTGGCTATAACTAGCTTGCCGAAGACCTTTCGACAAGATGAAGCAAATCAAGTGCTCTTCCCATCAAGCCACAACTTGCATCAGGCCCGAGTCGGAAGCATTAATAACACCATGCCCGGTACGCGAGTGATGGGCTCCTTTAACACAATTCCGGCTTGACCGAAGGGTCTTTGGATGATTGATACAGCCTCAGTTGCTCGTTCTCCCAGCTTCGATGAAGTGGTTGTGACCTCATTGATAAACGCACCTCGCAGGCTGGGTTGACGCAGAGAAGACGGAGGAGATGCATGATGCATGTGAGGACTTCATTACGGAATTCGCTTGCTCTGCCAATCACCACTTCTATACTTCATAAGTGAGTTGAGTCATGTTTTATAAAGACCTCCTCGCCCGTGGATTGGCTTTGTTTCGGTCACTTCGGTGAGGAGACTCGGTGCAATTTTCCCTGATGAGCTGCATCCGCCATGAGGGGGCACCTCAAGCTGCAGTCAAGGGCTTAATGCTTAATCCAATAGCCTCTCCCATCCACTCTGACCGGGCGACTGTGGCTGGCTCTCTTCGACAAATACAATACCACCATTTCGTCCACGTCCTCGTACGGGGTGCAGAACACCAAACTCTTACCGGACTAGTTGGCGCATGGCCACCGTCCTTGAGTTGAATAACTCGCGGCGGTTGGATAAGCCTGTTTTTGTGAGGTGGGTAGCTCGAGCTGCGTCTCGCGGCGAGGACATGTCGAGGGCACTAATTCCTAGAGCTTACTCCATGCTCCGCAGTCCTTGTCTAGAGTAGTACTGGCTGGCCTGGTCATTTCTTGATGAAGCTAGGTCACCTCGGACCGCTAGGGGTTTGCCGAATTGGTACACGTGCAGTAATATTGGAGCCAACTGAGGAGATCAAAGGGCAATAGGGTCTTGATCGAGATGCTGCTCATGGAGAGTTCGGAAATTGATCAGCTCCTGCTTGTATAATTAGTCCGAAGCCTACTGGCTAAGGGTTGTGCGACTTGAATCATTGATAGATTCGGTTGGAGTTTCGGTTGCCTCGTTGGCTGGCACTTGGGCAAGAGTTCGACTTTTGCTTCTCGTGCTTCATCCTCGACTGCATGTGGGACTCATGTTGTTTACTTGGAGATTGGCAGGCAAAGCACTGAGGAGCCCTGGGCAATGTGCAGCGGGTACTTTTCGATATCATATCGAGGGATCTTGATGCTATTGACATTTTATAGGCCGTCCCCCACCCCACCCCCAAACCAATATGGCGGGTTAGGCCTGGGATATTAGCGTATTGGTACCAAACGAGCACGAAGTACATAACAACCTGGTCCGGCTGAACCTTGGTCGACAACTCGCCCGCCCCAAAATCTGATTCAATCCCTCCCACGTGCCCCAAAGAAAGCGCGAGGGCTTCCGAAGTCAGGCCAGGGCACAACGGCCTTAAGGAAACGGTCCTTCATGAATGTGGTGGGCAAGCTCACCAGGTGTGCGTACCGCCAGGTTGCGGCCTTAGAGGGAAGATAATAGTTTCTTTGAATTGCCAGGCTCGGCTTACAATGTTCATTCATCACATTTGTGTGTCCCGAAATAGATCATCGCCCCCATTCCATTGACCCGACAAAGTCGGCATTGCCTTAAAATTAGCACTAGGAGCACGTTCTGTTGCCATTCCTTCGGGACATTGGCACAGCACGTCAATTCTGCTGTTGATGTACATCAGCGTTGAAAGATTTGATGACGTGACGAGCTCTCAAGTGCTTTGCACTGCTTCGTCAGCACTCCGTACTCCGTCCTGGGTACCCCACTCTCCCCTTTCCAGAGTGGTAGTTATGTGTACAAAGTAGTGTACCTCGGTATTTCATAGTGCGCCAAGGTGCCGAGCATGTTCATACACCCACTAATACAAGTACACTACTTCTAACACGCCAGGCTCGCTGCGCACTATCAAGTACACTACACCACACTATTCGCGCCCCAAATGACGACGGCCCTGGAGTCTTTGATTTGCGGCGCTATCATCGGCTCGTCTCGCTCGGTCCGGAGCCGCGGCGCATTGAGTGGTTTGCTAAGGTGTGATAGTCTCAAAATCTCAATATTGGATTGTTGACCGAGGGCTCCACATCCCGAACCGCAGCGCCTGCCAGTAGAGGCAATTGTACTAGTCCGCTTCTGCATTGCTGCGCAGTAGCTGGTGGATCACTGGATCTTGGCTTGTCGAACACTGTTTTGCCTCTATTACTTCGTACAAAGGTAGGCACGAAGGTACTGATCAAAGACGCTCCATTAATAGTGTACTCGATCCGTTCCACCACGCCTGGCAGCAGGTCTACTTCGTAGAGTGCCTGGCTTAGTGCCGCCAAAACTGACGTGCCCAGTGAATCGACGTGGTCCTTTTTTCTAACATCTTTTTCTCTTGGGAGGAGATGTCTACACTGCAGAGTCCTCGGATCCTCGGATCAAATATGGCCGTAGTTGGGGGGTTAACTGTACACTACCATAATTCCTCGACGGCCAGCAATAGATTCCTGCTCCGTACTCCCTGTCACGAAGGTGATCAGACTTGACTCCACAGTGATAGTACATTCTTTAACTGCCGTGTGACAATGTGCTGATCCTGATTGATCGCGACGCCAGTACGAAGTAATCACTGGATCCGCCTTATCGGATTGGTGGTAAAACGAAACCTGAAGGTGGCTGTAAAGACCTGATTCGTATGCTGGCACCTCAACTTATAAAGAACGAAGCAGTAGTGGACGATTTCCCGCGCATCAGTGTCAACGACTCAGGAAGCGACAGCTTTGGATTCTTCGTAGGAAATCAATTTTATATTTTATCCACTCGAGCTGTGGCGGTACAGATTATACTTTGTTCATCAGTCTGATACCTCAGATGGTTCTCGCTTCCAAAGAGCTCCGCGACCAACGCAAAAAGAGACGGCCGAAAAAAAAGGAAGAAGAAAAGAGAGCACCACACTGTCGGGACCTGACAGAACAGGGATTGACAGCCACCAGCCGGAACCGTTCAGGGACATGGTCTCAATCAATTTTTACCTCGCGCTGAGGATCATGGGCTGGCACCCCCACCTATCCCAAAGAATGGCTGGTAGTAATAATAATATCCAGATTATTTCGTCGGGGTCGAAAGTCTCGAAATAGCGAAGAGCGAGCGAGGCCCTGGCTGGCGAGACGCGTTACCCTTCCCACTCAGTGGTGCTATCCCCACCGCCCATTGATTTGATCGGCAGAATGTCCCCCTTTTCTGGTCTCTTCTCATCCCCTTCCCCTTCGCGATGTTACCCCAGGTTTAAATCTACGAAAGACTAGTGTCGTGCCCTTGCTCCGGAATGACAGGCCAGGCCATGATGGTAGCATTCGCATGCCAAAATTCCTTTACGAGTATCGCTAAGTTTGGATCGTGGTAATTAGCGTCTTCCTGCCTACTAATGCGGGCAAGCCAACCCCTATTCAGAAGAAAAGCTCGGGGGAACTGGGGAGATAGTTTGTCAACGGCATTGTGTTGTCCTGCCCGCGAGATGAAGCGGATTCGTCGAATGTGTGCCATAGTCTGCAGAGGCACATCTGCAAGTTAGGATTGTCGAACATTGCAGGACGGCCCGGGGACTTTGCGGGATTCCCAATTTCTAATACCACAGAGCTCTATTGGACAATTCTTCTAGCAAACCCGTTCCAGTGCTTTTGGACGATAACAGGAAGAATGGGTTGCCAAGTTACCCTGCGACTCATACAAGTACATACAACCCCAAGGGTGCATCGGCGCGGGGGTTGCTGGTCGAGGTCATTATATGCTTGTATGGTTGATGCTCGCATCGGCGCAGCCAAACCCCACCCCCAAACTTCAGTTCGGCGGGATCATCGTACGTATCATGTCTCCATTCTTATGCGAGGGATAGATCATGCAGAATATGGTTGTAATGTCTCCATAATGGCACATGGACGGCGGGCCAAAGCGATATCTGCCGACAGGTAACTTGATCGATGAGATCTTACGATGAGTAGGAAAAAAAAAATAAACGAAAAATGAAATTTGGAAATTGACAAGAGTTTAATGTCCTAAGCAAAGTACTGGTAGGGTGGTAATGATCTCTCACCAACGTTGCCGATGATTCCGGGAGTTTGTGTGACGCGGGTATGCTTCGATGCGAAGACTCCCCGCACGACGTAATGGTGAAGACAATATCGGGGTTAAGCGGAGTCAGAAGGCAGATATTTTCCGAGTGTTGTCGAGTTCCTTCACCCTTTCCTCCAACATGTTAATACCTTGGAGCGTTTTTGCTTTTTGCAAGCTTTTGTATTTCTCCATGATGGGAGGCTTCTGGCATCCATTCTCACCGTCCAGACAAATAATTGAACTCACATTCCTTCGAGGCGACTTCGCAGGGTCATGGACAGACTGGCCTGGCCAAGACCGTGCTGTGGCGTTGGCTTCAAGGATCGGATACCTGTTCCGGCCTTGGGTTACCGCTTTGGGGGGCACACGTCAATGGCTTCCAAGAGGGGAGCACCCTAATTTGCACCATGCCTCCACGTTTGCGCTGGAACAGACGCACGGTTATTATAGGGAGAGGTCTTTCAGCCCGGAGGATGCGGCTTCCAAGGAGTAATAGGTTGGGGTACCAGGCTGTAAAAACGGCTCGGGGCAGAGAGAAATGAGAAATAACCATCGCCAGAGAAACGACACTCTCTACAGCAAATTATTCACCATCATCAACTCGAGTTCATACTCATGAGCATCCTGTGCTTTGTCACATATTTTTGGGAGTCCGATGTGCTCGACTGATGATAGTTCTGGCCGCTCTGTTGTTGAGCGAGGAGGGAGGAAGGTCGAACCGAGTGAGCCCCTCCTTTGAATCCTGGTATGAAGTACGAAGTAAACATCGTAAATATCCCGGGTTCTCAAGGGCGTCGTAGCACGGAGGTGTGCACACCATTGCCGTTTATCGTGTCTGTGAAGCGAGGTACCGCCATTCTGGGATCCCTCAGCCACTCCTCCCACCCAGACTTTCATCAATACACCGGAGGATTACACCCGGAGCAACTTACGACGTAATCCCGAAGTACCAGCTCCCCATCAATAAAGGAAGGGGTGCCATCGATTAAAGAGAGGATGGGGAAAGCTGCCGTGCTCCTGCCTCAGAAACTTTCAATATCCTAGCAGCATGCTACCCCAATCCCTCCACTGATAGCAAGCCCCTCTCACATCGACCAGGGGCAGACTGCTTGAGTGTGGTTGTGTCAACTTCCTCGTGTCTGACGAATGCGACCCAACGAAGTCTATGCATACATACGGAGTACGCCCGCCCCCACCGGAATACGGCGTAATACTTCGTAGGGAGGGGGAATCTTCCATCCCGTCACCTGCATCTGATGTTCTGTGCACTTCAGAATCCGAACCATGTTCTCTCACATATAGCATTATATCGATATTATATCCGTGCCCCATCATTATGAACAGGGCTAGATCCCCTGAGAAATCCAGAAACTCGGTGACTTTGATGCCAAGCCTTCTCAAGTACGCAATTGCCGTGATCTTGGAGAAGTGACTATGCTTGTTTTGACTCCCACCCGACCTGTTGGAGCTGGTATTAATGAGAGAATTGTGCATCTCTCTTGATTTTCTGCTCTCTGGAGAGGAAAAAGAAGCGACGACGGAGCCTTTATCCTGAATAGTCTTTTCTATAGGCTGAGAACCGATGAATCCGTTTGGTTTACGATACGGATTGATCGCTCATCACCTTCTGGAAGCACCGAGTTTCTGCGCCTCTGAAGGAGATAAGGATGCCGAGCCCCAATTTGAACGTTACCCTGAACAAGGCGGGAACTTGCGGGTCTGCCTGGCTTCGGAGGAAAGTCGTTCGCGTTGGGGCGACTTCTATGCCTCGAACCGGGGGACATTGATATCATTGCAGCCTTGGTGGGAATGTTCCATGCGCCAAGCAGGCGCAAGCCAAGGAGCCCAGAAGATAGTTCTTTATTGCATTGGGGCACCACACTGGCTGCGGATTCGGTGCAGAGAGAGCTTGGGGTTTTAATCGACACGGAATTTTCGACGCATGCTAGCCTACACACTCTCTGTCTCATTGTATTCGTTGATATTTGGTGACAGGAGGCTTCCTGAGCGTGGACAGAAAGACTGGTCGCGCGTCACTTGCGTGCGTACTGCATCATGACCTTCGCACTAGACTGAGGTGAGCATTATACGTACCCATTCTTACATGTGGTTGCTGCAAAGGTTTACTTGAGGTTTACTTCCAACATGTAAGGAAATAGATTGATAGATTGATGCTCAGTTCTTTTCGCGTTTGAGGTGCCCGCTGTCTGTGATTACTTCGTCGTATAGTTGAAATTGATTTGATGTGTTGCTTCACACAATTGCTTGATATCCCCTCCCCAGGGGAGGGGGGCCTATCTGCCCAACAGCTCCTGATTGAGGGACCAAAACCTGAAGTGAACTTCAATGGAGGTCGCTGGTATCTCCTTGCCCACTACTCCAAGCACGTAAGTGTACATACTTTATACTTCATGCCGGGGCTAGTCTGTCTGCTAGGAGATGCTTTTGGGATGCTCTTTCCCTACACTACGCTATATGATTCGTTGACCTCTGTGGGCATACGAGGGCGAGCACACTCGCGCTTTCCAGTCGAGCTTTGCTCTGGAGTGTACTTCGCGGTGTACTTTGTACTCCGTACCCTCAACTACTTCGTACTTCCACATCATACCCCCATCAGCCAGGCTCGCCGCACTAATAGGCTCCACAAGGGCACCAACTAGCGTCCCCGTCCTGGTACTAGACTAGGGTCAGGGACCCCGGAGCCCGCCTGACAGGCCACTGATCCTAGACTCAGGAGTGGGAGTCCCCTTTGCCCTGTTCGACGGGCTCTCGCGCCCTGTCATTTTTACGAAGTTTGGAGTACGAAGTAACTAACTCCACTAGTCTGGGAGCTCTTGCCAGTTTGGTTGATCCTAGACCTGCCCCACCTTCTTATCATCATCAGCACCCAGGCCAGGCCATCCCAAGCAGCCAAGACTGGGGGCCTGGTCTCATAGTGTAGCGTACTTCGTACTCACTGGTACTGGCCACACCACAACTTACCTAACCGTTCCCCTGGGCTTCGGAGACTTGGAAGCTTGCAGGGGGGTAGAAATACTTCCCCATCAGTCGCGTCTTTTGAAGCCACCGGGTCGTTCTTGCATATTTCCAATTTGTATTCGAGCTGGGCAGTGCATGTGCCAGAATCTTGCGAGATGGATTTGGATGGGCACTTCTTCTTTGAACTGTACCATCCGCTGCCTGACATGACGCTACCGATAGCCAGAGCAACTCGCAATACTCATTGGCTGAATCATTGATCGCACTTTCGCAGCACAGGTTTTCCCTCCCCAACTCCTCCCTCTCACGCTTTCTTGATCGAGTCTGCGTTTTTGTGCACTCGTCCCCAGCTTCTTGGCTTCAACGTTCTAATGCCGAAGTGCTCCTTTTAATATCATTGATCTTTCGACTGCACTCCACAGCTGTATAAATTTTCACCTCCCCCCCGCCGCGCTGCAGATAAACCCGTCCCGAACCCTGATAACCCAGCAAGACGTCTTGTCTTGTTCTGGTATCTATTAGCCGAGCTCTTTCTACAAGGATCAGTTCGAGCAAGTATTACAGGGTATACAGCTAGATTCGTACCTGCTTGCACCACACTCCACCACCGTCGCCAATTTTTCTTTTTCTTTTTTTCTTTTCTTTTTCTTCTCTTCTCCTTTTGGCTTCCTCTTCTTCTGTTCTGCCCTCTTATTTTCTCTTGGGGCCTTGTCTCTCGCACTCCTCTTCCACTGCTACTTCGTACATACACTCCCGTCCTACTAGGGTATATACATCAATCCATATTCACTTCACTCCTCCCCTGCAAAACCGCACCCCTTCCCTGTCGTCCGGACCGACGACGGCGCTCATCATTTCTGCCGAACGAGCTCCCAGGACCACTCGTCCACGCACAATCCATTGTTGTTGTTGTACCCCAGCGCCGCCGCCCCCATCCTTAACAGAGTACGCAAAAAAGGCGTCGAGCCGTGGTTTTAATGACTTGAGGTCGCACCCTCTTCTTGCACGCGCTGAACCCCACCTCTGAAGCTCCTCACGATCGGCATTAGCACGACGAACTGCAAGTATTAGATACCCAACATTGGGGTTGCATAAGATTACTCCCCACCGAATACGGAGACCTCCAAGAGTACTATTGCCTTGTGCCGTCCCACCCATCAACTGCCTTCTAATCGACCACAGCGATTGGATTCCAAATCACCATCTTCTGGAGCCCATATCACCAGCAAGTTTCTCAACGTCGCTCTCTATCCTACTAGCTCCCGCCCCCCTCCCAGGGGTTCCGGTGTCTCCATTTGACCTTGTGCTATTTTTTTCTTCTCTTCTCGTTTTGCTTTGCTGTTTTCCGAATTTTCGGCCTGAGCAATTCACGAACCCTTCGCCATCTCACTTCTTCAACTGGACGCCGCTTATCTCAACCAACTCCAATCGAGGCCGTGTTGGCTGATAATTTTGCCCTCGCAGCCCAGTCGCATTCGTTATTGGTTTACCCAAGGCTTTCGGAAGCGCATTACGGCTCTCGATACCGACAGTCACCTCCTAGATAGAGCTTGGTCGTTCTGCAGTTGGGGACGCGGCAGTCAGCATCCCAGCGGTCCTCTCCTCGTGGCCCTTTCCTCGTGGCCCTTTCCTCGGTGCCAGAGTCATTTGGCGTTGCTGACGTCCTTAGCCATTCCAAGACACTGGCAAAGAGCTGGGCTGTGGCCGACGACGAACCATTCGAGAGGTCTCCAATGTCTCAAGTGGTCGACTCGAGAGACAAAGCGCACTCTGGGCTCACCGACCTCTAAGCTCATCATCTTGACCGATATATTACTGCGTCGAGAGAATATCTAGTCTTTTCTCCCGGAGACCTATTAATTGCTACCCGTCACCTCGCGACTCCTTTTGCACTCCCTACGCCATCGTCCCTTGGGAGCATCTTCAGTCTAATTGCGAGCCACTAGGGCTGCCCCGACAAGTCGTCAGAGTTCCTAGAAGTGTCTCTTCCTGCCCGAGTCTACAGGTCTTCGCTGTCCGTTCTTACACAGTACCCTACCGTCACCTCCTCGCCTAGGAATTTATGAGTACTTTATAAGCAAGGTCCCTCCCATTAACGACTTCAGCAGACCTTAGGTATCTGCTAGCACAGGCAACATTTATCGCAATAACTATCAGTCCGTCGGCGCCGATTTGCGCGAGCACGGACAACAACCGGTTCCCGACATCTCTGCTTGATCGTGCTAGGCCAACCCTCTCACAGGACGTGTGTATATCTTCCGATACCCCGCCACCACAACTCCCGAAGCTCTCACGGCATGTGCTAGTCTTTCTTACCTCTGAACATCTTGCTGCATTCTTCATCTTTTACGGAGGACCGCCATCTTCTGTTCCATCCAACAACTTAGCGACCTTCGCCTCTTTCCGTGTCGTCGCTAATCAGCTCGGAGATCGCTGACATTACTTCCTTTTCTCGGCATTCGAGGCAGTACTCTCATCAAAGGAAGAGAGCAGGAGTGTCCCAAAGGCGATAGTACATGAATTTTTTTTTTTTTCTTAACTGAGGATCTCTCTTTCATCCCGAGACTTCCTACCATCGGGCATCACTCGCCTCCGCTACGAGAAGCACACGCGGAGTTTTACGGTCAATCACTTTTATTTTGCAATTAACTGATACTCTTCCGTCTTACCGTCTGTTCCGAGCCGCATGTCACGAACATTCCCGCCTCCGACCATGGGGCGAGAATGGTCAAGGGAGCATCAGTATCCCAGGCAGCCAATTTCCTGGCAGCGCGAGGGATTTCCAAATGAGCAACCGCAGGACGATGCTCGCTATTCAGAGCCGCAAGAACTTCGACGGCCACCCGTGGTTAGTTTTCCTTTCTCAATGATACGTCCTTTCCGTTCCGTCCGTCCCACTCAGCCCATCACAACACCACCTCGAGGGCTTCTCCCGAAATAACCTAACAGACTCGTCGGTGTAGGGCATTGATAAGGCATTGCGGGAAAACTGTAATATTCCTGTAAAGGCCTATTTCGTCGCAGCCATCCTTGACGATGGCAGTTCAGCAACATTTTCGGGGCCGGGAGCCCTGTCAATAAACCAGATCAAACAGTTCTTCCACATGGAGACATTTAGGAACTATACACAACAGGCAATTACTGGAGGTGGGTTGTGCTGCGTTTGTCAGTTGTCATCCATCGGACTGAGAGCTTATCATTTCTCCCGCTTCTAGCTCCTTACGATGATTCCGACTATGGAGGTGAGAACAGTGGGTTTCGGTCAGGATTCGGGCGAGAATTCTCAAGTCGCAGAATGGCGGAACGTCGCAGGACGTCGGCTATGGATAGTGTGGACAGTGACGCGGCGTATAAAGCCCGAAAGCGCCCTCGTAGCCACTCCTCACGACAGCTTCTCAACGAGGATAGAGACATTCCTTTAACGATAGCCGCGACCAAGAAACCGATCCGGATCGGCGATACCGATGTTGTGTGGAGCTTTTACCAGCAACGGTTCAAGAATTGTCAGCAGACCGCTTGTAAGCTCATCGCCAAGGCATGGGTGAAGGCCGTGGAGCCGAAGAAACAGTCACATCACCCTTATACCGGCAAGGATGAGAAAGCGCCAGAGTGGTGGCCCAAACCATGGGGTCCCATGAAAGATGAGCGAGTTCGTCACAAAGAGCCCGATCATCTTTACAAGAAAGGTTTGCTCGCTTAACTTTTCTTTCTACTTTAGCCCCTGCCTACTGCCCTACTGCTTGCTAACGCCGTGCTACGTCAAATAGAGCGAGTTCATTTGCTAGCCCATATTCTCCGGTTAATTGTGGAGCCCAGTCACAAGCAGCACCCAGATGTCCAGAAATCATGTTTGAATGTGAAGAAACTGGAAGAGGTCACGGCGGAAGCGCTCTCCAGCTTTTTCTCAGATCCCGAGAACCCTGGGAATAGTAAAAAGCGCCCGTACCTGACCGAAATATTCAAGATCGCGAAGTACGAGGAGAGATATAAGAATGGCGAAATTGGTAGGTCGCAGTCATCTTGACAGGGATTTTGGATAGTGTTGGACAGGCTAACCCTCAATCGATTAGATGGCGACACGGAGGTGTTTGTAATGGCCGATGACAAGATACCTGAGTTTTACCAAAATGAATCCGACGGCTCTCTCAAGACAAACCGAGAGAAGCACGACGACCAAGATGCACCCATCGGACATCGGGGCCTGTCCCCACCGAAAACGGTCGCCGCGCATCCGATGATACCAGCAAGCGCCGCCACTGGTGGTGCGAATACCGCAGGCAACATCTCGGCGCCACAGTTCCTATCGGAGCTGCCTGTGCGTGGAGGGTCGCATTTGCCTACGCAACTAGTTCAGACGGAGATGGGCTCGGAGCAGCAGCCGTCGTACGTGGAAAGTGCTGGCATTGGCGGGGTTGCCAATACATCCATTCATCACACCGCTGCCAGCTTGCCCATGTCGGAGATTTTGGCAAGCCCCCACGATCCCGCTGACCGACGGCACTCCCTTGTATTTAATTCGCCAACGGACTTTCCGGCCTCTGGGAATACGGCGATGTACCAGCAGCAGTGGCAACCGGCATCAACTGCACCAGCAACGTCTCCGATGTACTCGTTTCCACATCAGCAAACGCCTGCCCCCCAAGCTAGCTACGGCGCGCAACCAAACATGAACCTGCAACAGGGGCAGCAGCAGTATCTTCCTCAGCAATATGAAGGACTCCAGCGAGCGGCGGCACCGTTTGACCCAAACCACCCCCATTTATACCGACCGGGCCCGGTGACTCAACCGAATGTTGGCCATACGCAAGGGTATCCAAACTATCTGTCGTCAGATAATAGGGGGTTGTCTGGGTCTAACATCAAACCGGAGTCTCTCCCGCGGTCCCACATGCATTGATGGGCTCGGAGATGATGTAATTCGGTATAGGCTAGTTGTGGAAATGCTTGGGCCCATTCGCAACCCCCCAGGTAGCGAAGCCAGACGCGCAAGGGGTACCTCGAATGCATATATAGACAGAGGCATCATATTTTTTCCTGGTGGCGCGGAAGAGACTTGCTTTCGTCAAGACTATTGGAAGGGACAATGGTGGTCTCGAGCGACGAACCATTTCTTTTTATTCTCGGATTATTCGACTCACGATTCTTTCTCGAGCCGACAATGCATCCACCTATTAACACTGGACTTGGCGCAGCATGGAACATTGAACAAGTCTAGTGGTTATTCTTTGATGCACTTTTTTTTCGTTTGGAAACAGATATCACCTCAGGCGTGCATTTAGCGAGTGAAGCAGCTCAGAATTTTTGGGAATTTCATTGGGGGCGATGCAAGGGGCGGCGCTTGATGATAATGATATGTAGTCGTTCCAATTTCCTTATTCCGCGAGAGACACTTTTTTCTTTCTCCCCCTTTATCCTGTTTATTTTTGAACAATATTTGCGCCGATGTTCGGTGTTCGGAAACGTGCGCTCGGAGTTTCATGTATTTTTTCCCTCATCCACCCACTTCTCTCTTGTTCTTTTTTAGGTCGACAGTTCGGAAGAAAGGTTTTGGTCTCAGCTGCCACAGTTTTGGTACTCCGGAATCCATCCTTTAATGTGTTTGATCGAATGGTTAAAGACGTGTCGATGCGTACCGGGCGAATGATATTGGGCAGACTTATCCCCAGAGATATAGGGCTAGTTACAGTCAGGGTCATGTTTCAACAAGATGTCAAGGCTTATTGTCTCGAAGAGTCTTTTCTTTCCTTATTTTATCCGGTTTTTACATTCGTGTGGCGTTGGAATATCCATCGTCTTCAGCCTTGTCTATTATGTGAATATTTCAGGTTGCCTACAATATTCTTGCTTCGCAGAAAGAGCTTTGCGGTCCATCCCGGTCTACTGTCCGATATCCCATGATGTAGATGTGTCTAGATGAGCGAGGCCATTACTCTGCAGGCTCAAGCGAGAATTTTTACCACTTAGTGGCATCGGAAGCGGCGTATTGTCAATAGCTAAAGAGATAAGACAATGAATGATCTACTTTGGCTGCAGGCCAAGGCGAGGCTCAGCGTGAAAGGCGGTTGTGTGCTCTACTTCATGGTCAAAGCACACGGGTAGGGCGATAATACGGAGGATAACTAAACATAGAGCCCGAGTGGATGGTTACCGAGGCTCTGGAGGCGAGGAGGGAAAAGTGATGGCAGGGGATCGTGGAGAGGGAAAAGTGACAGGTCGGAATGATAGAGAAGGATGCGTGAAGGATGAGATGGGAGGCGGGTGTCGAGGATATTGGTTTCTGCATCTACCTTCGGTGCAATCTCGATGCAATCTCGATGCGGCCACCCACCCACCAGCCTAGTATGTATGTTAGAAGTGGAATGATGGCATGAGGCTGTCGTTCGTTGACAGTACTTCTGGTTGGAGATGGCTTCATTGTCGCGATGAAGATGAAGTCTGGTTGATGGACGAGATTACATAAGCCGGCAATTCTGTCGCGACGAACATCAATTCGGCAACGGCTGGACAAGATCAGACATCGCATCGGCCCGCGAAAGTATCAGTGTACTTTGCAAGATCATGAACTTCGATCAATGTCCAATGTTACTACATACACTGGAGCAAAATAGCGAGTTGATACGTTTTACCTGTTCTACGAAGTAGTTTCTCAAAATGTCGTGCTGTAATAATATACTAATTTGTCGAGTTCAATTGATGTTTCTAAACTTCAAAAGAAGTTTCTATGTTAGTGACCAAAATTTGGAGCTGGCGCCATCAAATAGTCCGGATCGGGTGACCTCGACCACTGAGAAATTTCGTGCTCCAACTGCAATGGCTCGATCAAACCAATTATATTAAGACCCCAAGCACGGTTCACGGTTTCGGGTTGTCCCCCCGTTGCAGGACGTCATAACTTAACCTCTTTTTTTATTTTCAATTGATCTCCGACTCGGCCCTTTGTCTGTCAAACCTAACCTCACCACCCCAACCATCACAGCTTTTACGCTCGCTATTGTGTCGACGCGTCGGCATCAATTGGCAACTCGAATAATTTATTTTCTTACACCTACAAGCATTTCCATCCTTGCAATTGAAGCTTTCAAATCCTTCCATTCGGAGCACACCATCCAACTCCAACCGTCCTTCCGCATTCAACAGAGCTAGCTCCCTTGCATCAAGTACAACGAGAATAGCTACAACACTGGGGAAAGAACTTCAAAGATGGACGACCAGACCGATTCCGCGACTGCTACGGCAGAAACAACGCCCCTCCTAGATACCTCCCAAACGAAGCCCCCCCGATCTGTCTCCTTCAACCCCAACCCCGTCACCCGCACCATCGATCCCCTCCCCATCCGCCGCCCATCCTCCCGCCAACCCCGAATATCGCAAGCCCGCCTCACATCCGGCTCCTACCCAGCCTTCTCGACCGGTTCGGCGCCCACGCCCCCGGTCCTCGCAGCCTTCAACAGCCGTCTCCGCCGCCGAAACAGCGGGGGGTCCCTCCCGACCATCTCGGCAGGCGCGGCGGCAGCAGCGGCAGGAATGGGCGGCGTGGGCCTGCCGAAGATGGGACCGCAGCGAAGCTCCAAGACGGCGCAGAAGCTCAAGTTGCTCCCGGAACCGGATCCGTGGGATGAGGTGGATGAGGAGAGCGGGCGAGACGTGTACTCGCAGTTCACGCGGATCAAGGACCCGACGGCTAGGCGGGATGCGGCGAGGTTGGGGAAGGCAGATCGGGAGAAGTTGCCGAGGGTGACGGCGTATTGTACGGCGGATCGGTATGATTTGGATTTGTTGATGCGGTATATGAAGGGGAAGGGGAAGAAGAGGGGCGCGAATCCCAAGTTGATTGATGAGTGTATTTATACGCCGTATAGCTATGACTCGGAGGGGGATATTGCTGCGAGGAGGCAGGATAGCGGGTTGGGACTGGGTTTGGGGCTGCGGGATAGCAATCCCGCGCCGAGCTACGAGAGGAGGCATTCTGCCGACGATGTCGGTGCCGTATCGAGAGGCTACGGTCCCGACGTTGCGGCTGCGACTGAGCCCGAAGAAGCGGCACCCAGCGATGCATACAGCGGCGGTAACACCACCATGCGGGTATCAGACGGCGACCTACACTCAGCCGCCCCGGAACAAACCTCGACGACAACGACGACAACGGGGACGCTCATACCGGAAAACACGCCCGACTTCGACACGCAGGTGCACACGCCCGAAATCTTCCTATTCGACTACGGCGTCGTCGTGATATGGGGCATGTCCGTGGCCGAGGAGCAGCGCCTCCTTAAGGAGATTGGGCGCTTCGAGCTCGAGGGGTTGCCGGCCGACGTGATCGAGACGGAGGAGTTCAACTTTTACTATACGCGGGAGTATCAGCCGCGGATATACAATGATTTTATCACGCTGAGGGATAAACATAATTACATGACGAAACTGGCCATTTCGCATGCCCTGGCTCAGAGCGTCAAGGTAAAATATCCCTACCCCTAGAACTACTAGAAAGTTGACAAACAAGGACTAACAATATTCGTGTGCCTCAGACCTCCCTCTTCGAAGAGCTCATAACAACCACAATCGAAACCTGCAAAGAAATCCCCAACCAAATCGCCCTCTCGGGCAAAGTCGCCCTCACACGCTCCCAGATCAACATGCAAATCGGCGAGCTCTTCACCCTGCGCATCAACATCCACCTCAACGGCTCCGTCCTCGACACCCCCGAGGTCTTCTGGGTCGAGCCCCAGCTCGAACCAGTGTACCAGGCCGTCAGGAGCTACCTCGAGATGGACCAGCGCGTCGGCTTGCTGAATGATAGGCTCGACGTCATTGCCGATTTGTTGGCCGTTTTGAAGGATTTGTTGAGTCATCGCCATGGCGAGAAGTTGGAGTGGATTGGTGAGTGGAATTGAACGGACTCTTCTCCTGACTTGATAGCCCGTTTTGGTACATATTGCTAACGCTTTAAATAGTCATCATCTTGATTGCGGCGGAAATCTTTGTGGCCATCATTAATATTATTATCGACGTGTACGTGGGTATCTAAGAGCCCTAGTAGCGAGTGAGTTGGAGAGTTGGAAAAGCTAGACCTACTAGAGAGATTGAGGAATGAAGTGAAAACGCGAGCGTGGGGGGAACACGAGCGCCTAATCCATGCTTCCGAGTGTCCTTGTACGCATACTATTTCATAGACCATTAGCAAATGCTTCACAGCAGTTTCCTTCCCTACCGGAAAAGAGCCTCGTAATTGTAAATCTCAAATTATCGGCAGACCCTCGCCAAAGCCAACCCTAGAGCCTAGATTGAACTCTCGTGAGGGGCAGTGAGTTCTGACCACGAACTGACTGAAAGCTGGGGACACAATCCGTGATTAAGAATATTCCAGGCCATTTCTATAACACACTTTCCCGAAAAGAAAAAAAAAAGAAAGGAAAAAGGCAAAGCACTACGTAGTGATAATACATGTGAACACCCTATGATACACCCAATTTTCGCCCAGTTACTTCTTCTCATCAGGGTGGTCGACCATCTCGACATCATCGTCCTGGGAGCCCGAGTCCTGGGGCTGCTTGTCCTCCTCGGCCGTCTCCTCCTCGACATCCTTGGCCTTAGCCTTCTCGTCATCGCCTTGGGCCTCCTCCATCTCCTCGTCATGGTCGGCAGGTGGCGTCTTCTCCGCGCTCTTCTTTCCGGCCGCATCCTTGTCGGCAGACGGAGTCTCCTTGTCCCCGCCCTCTTCCGCTCCAGCTTCCTTCGCATCCATATCAACGTCGTGATCTCGATCACCCTCGGGTTCCGTATCAGCGCCTTGGGTATCGGCGTCACCACTCTTCTTAGCCGCCTTCTCCTTCTCCTTCTCTTTTTCCTTTTCCTCCTTCTCCTTCTTCTTCGTATACTCCTCCATGTCCTTCTGATATTGCTCGAGGGCGTCCTCATACTTGGCCTGGAACTCCTCCCTTTCCTTCTCCGGGAGATCCTTCCAGCCACGCGCAAGCTCTGCTTCGAGGTTGAAGTCCTCCTTGTCCTGATTCTTCTCCTTGAACTCGTCGGTCTTATCGCTGCAGTAAATCTCAAAGGCGTTGCTGGGCTTCTTCGGCTTGGCAATGCCGTTTACTTTGTCTTGGGAGAAGTTCTCGGAGCTGGGTGATAGGTTCTGACCCTGAGAGAGGGGGGTGCCGCCGGCAGGCTTGGATAAGTCGAGATCGGGAATCAAAGAAGGCTTCCTGTGGCCCCGCTTCGTCCGTAGGGGTTTCTCCTTGGGCTAAAGATTGCATGCGCACAACGCGCTTCAAGTCAGCGAAGAACTTTTGCCACGGGCGAACGAGACTGGGGGAAAACAATACAGCCTCAAGGCGGCATCAATTCAATTTTTTTTGCGAACATACTGTAGGTGGCGGGCTAGGGCTTCCATCCGAGTCCTCGACATTCATACTAGTTCTCTTAGAGATTTGCTCAAGAAGGAAAGCCCTCTCGACGCGCAGCTTATCGAGCTGGCGACGCAGCCTATGCAGGCGCAGCCTCGCGGCGTCATTGTGTTCTTCGATTTGGTTGTAGCGATGCCTCAACTGGCAGCATTTCCGGCGGTATGCTTCTTCGACGGAGGGAGGGAGAGGTTGGGGGATGGCGTTTGCTGGGGGCACGAAGGGCGGCTTCGCGTTAGCTTGTGTGGATTTTCTAGAGGCTTTGGGAGCCATGGCGGATGGGGAAGAAGTTGTTGGTCGAGTCGAGAGAATGAAAGGTATCGGAGGATGGGGATTAATTTGATGATGGTATTTTTTGGGGAAACGCGATGGCGAAAATGACGAGGGGCGCGAATGGAATGTATTGAAGGAGGCAGAAAAAAATCAATCGAGGATGGGAAACGGGTGAGGGATGGTTTGGCAATGAGAAACAGGCCGAGATGTGGTGGTGGTGGGTAGCAAAGTATCCATTCCTTTTCCTTTAGCTGGTGAGCTCGATTGCCTTGTTGGATGGATCGATGTACTATCGTACCGCACCGCGTATTGAGCCAGGCAAGGGGTAACAAGGCGCCATTGGTATGTTATGGTGCTGGGTTTGGGTCTAGAACGATGTGTCGTGGGCGGGTTGAGATCTGGAGCAACAAGCTCAACTAGGCCAAGCGCTTTGCGACAAAGCCTGTGCCACCAAACCAAAGGAAAACAGAACCTCCAGTCTCAAAGAAGGCAGTTTTCAAAATCGCAGGTCATAACAGACAAAGGTGAGAAGGCCCTCCTCGAGCAGACTTACAGCTTGATGATTTCTTGGTCTCTTGAGGTCCCATGGCACAGTCGTTTCCTAAATAATTGAAAGATATCCAAAAGAAAAATAAAAAGAAAAAAATTAAGTAGGCGCAATTAGGATACTGGAGCAAGAGGCACCCTGTGTGTATAAGTCGAGATGGTATTTTTGGAGATACACTTCGATGTTGATGATGATATCGTTGAGAAAAGACGGTGAAGAAGGATTGTATTGATGGATATATTTTGATGGAGAATTTGGGAATAGTAAGCTGCATTATAACCAAACATGGGATGCACCTCCTCTTTGATTTTTATTGTTATTATTATTTTTGTTCCCCCGGAAGGCGCGACACCATTCGCAACTTGCCTCCTCCACCGCTCCGTCAAACAGCGTCTCGGCGCTGCTTCTCTTGATGAGGAACCACCAAGAGCAATGCACTTCACACTGTATTTGGGATTAAATACGGCAGATCGTCGGATAGCAATATCTGACTAATCGAGTCTTCTTCGTCTTGGTCCAACTGCACAACAATGAATGCAATAGGTTTATGAAGCGAGGGGACAGAATAATCGGGACCAATCGCATTGTTCACGACATTGAGCGCATTGAAACTACTCCGCCAAGTGCACTCGACACCAACAGCTCACAATACCATTTGAGTCGGGCTGTCGACCCAGATGACGCAGCTGGCAGACGTGGGTCCGTCCTGTGCTTGAAGGATTCGTGATGCCTGCCACATCTCCATCACACCATTCCTTGCTCACGTTTTCACTTCGTTTCTCCCAATTCGTGAATAACCTTACTTGACTAGCTGCCAAATGAGTTAGGGGGGAACCTCCAGGCATCGGCCAAAGTCCCAACTGCTTTAACATCTCAAGGTGACAGCTGAAATTTTGCCACTGAAAATCTACTCCGTACGAAGTAGAGATCATTGATAGTGCTTCCTCCCAGTGCACGACTCTTGGCATCCTTTCCTGTAAAGAGTGGTTTAGCTGAGAGGTTAAGATTATGTTCCGAGATACAGCATACGACATAGCTCCCGTATCTCGTTTTTTGAACATTTGATGCTGATCAGATGCCCCAAAGATGCCACAATAGATTGATTCGATGTCACGCCAACCAGCGGAACCAATGTTCCCCATTATCTCTGATCTCCTCTCGGAGCATATAAAGGCCCACCGGAGCTCAAGCCCCCGAAAGCCTCCGTAGTATTAAATGGCTTTCCCGGTCCTCTGTAAATATTGAGCAATTGTATTCCAACTTCATATTCTAATTCTTCCCTCCCAATCCCACCAAAATGCCCTTGAAGGAACATAGTCGCAAATACGACATCGTGGTATTTGGAGCTACCGGTTCGTATCATGAGAGCTTGGTCTCAAACCTCCCCATAGCTTCCAGAGCTCCCAAGCAACCAAGTAGAAGTCAAAATGGATCCATCGGATCTAACGATTGAATAACAGGTTACACTGGGCATCGTGTCGCCCGCCACATTGCCTCACAGTTCCCTATAAATTTAAGATGGGCCATCGCCGGACGCTCAGAGGCGAAGCTCCGCGAGATCGCGGAGGAGTGTGAAAAGATCAGTCCCGACAGGACCCAGCCCCGTACGTGTTATTCTACGGATCTCCTTAAAAGGACTCCTCTCTATGCGTATATGTATGGTTGCTAACTTAAACCGGTAGAGATCGAAATATGCAATCTCAACCAGGAAGAGGTAGACTCATTGGCGAAGACGGCATTCGTCCTCATCACTTGCGTCGGCCCCTTCTCCAAACATGGAGAGTTCGCCTACAAAGCCTGCGCCAACCACGGCACCCACTACCTTGACACCACAGGAGAGGCGCCCTTCACAAAGTCCATGATCCAAAAGTACGAAAACGCAGCCAAGACCTCCGGCGCCATCATGCTCTCGCAGGTAGCCGTCCAGTCCGCACCCGCCGACATCATCACCTGGACACTAGCAAAGAACCTCAAAGAGAAGCTCGACGTAGACACCGGTAAAGTTACTATGGTCACGTCCATAGAGTGAGTTACAACCTCCCCCCGCCCTTTCCCCACTCCCTCCTTCGAATCCAAGCTCCTTTAACACCACCTACCCACAGCTCCGCCCCCTCAGGCGGCACCCTCGCCAGCGCCCTCTCCTTATTCGAAATTTTCAGCCTCTCCCAAATCCGCGCCGCCTTCAAACCCTACAACTTCTCCCCCGTCGCAAACCCCACCCGGCGCCCCCGCGACCCCTCCAACTTCCTCACCCCCCTCACAGGCCTACGCACTCTCCCCGACCTAGGTCGCGTCACCACCTCCATCGCCAACCGCGTCGACGGCAACATCGTCGAGCGCTCATGGGGTCTCCATCAGGCCGTGCCCTCCCTTAGGGCCCGCGTCGCTTACGGCCCGCACTTCTCCTGGGCCGAGTATGCCGCTGCTCCGAGTGCCTTGCGGGGTGCCGCGGGACACCTCGGCCTCGTGGTCGGTGGGGCGGTTCTTGGTCTTTTGCCGCCCGTGAGGTGGCTTGTGAAGAAGTTCGTGTTTGCTCCTGGTTCGGGGCCGAGTGTTGAGGCGGCGAAGAATGACTCGGTTGTGTTTAAGGCTGTTGCTGAGCCTGATCCGCCGAAGGAGGGGAAGAGGGCTTATTGCCAGGCCGAGTACCATGGAAGCATGTATACTTGTAAGTTCGGATCCATCTTAACACCCCTCCCACCCGCTATTTCCTTGTTTTCGTTTTCTGACGTCCTTTGGTAGTCACGGCCGTGTTGAACTCGCAGGCGGCACTCACGATCTTGGAGGACAAGCTTGACTTGGAAGGCGGGTGCTATACACCTGCATGCCTCGGCCAAGGGTACATTGATAGACTGGCTAAGCAGGGATTCGCTATCAAATCCGAGATTCGGGAATAGATTGGAGGATGGAAGCGTGTTCTTGGGGCAAGGGCGATGCGGGATCCTATATTATACCTAAAGATTCTCGTCGATTGTTTGATTATATTTGGATATTTGGTCATGTAAAGTGTTGATGTGGAGGGGCAGCAGTTCTTCGCGAATCGGGCAATCTTGAGTCCTATCCAAGACGCCCCCGGTGCATAATAAGGCTGGGGAAAAATTGGCTGTGACTGCCAAAGCACAGCATGGGTATATACTGTCTTGAGTTTCCTAACTAAGATTTTCGTCTACCTGTTAAAGCCCAAAACAACCATTTAGAGCGGCCGTGGAGAGACAAACTTCTTCAGCACTTGGAACTTTTCCCTTGAAATTACACCTCATGTTCTCGACAAAGTACACCCAAACTCCCTACCGCCCTTTTAATCCTCGTCCCAGTTCTGTGAAAAATGAAGATGGTTAGCACGAGTTTGCATGTTCAAGAGGTATAGGAAGAACGACGTACAGGGTTGGGACCAGGTGGCTTAGGTCCACCAGCTTGCCTGGCCACAATGATTTGGTCGACCGACAACACAGTCCGCGCGGCCTCGGAAGCGAGCTTGATAGCCCACTGCTTCGAAATGAGAAGGTCAAGGATGCCTTCCTTCTCAGTGTCTAGAGTGCCGGTGCGATTCTCGTTCTAAAACTAAGTTAGTAATACGTCCGACTTAGAAGTCATAAAAAAGAATGGATTAATTTTACCTCAATATCGACTCCAGTATCCCAGTCTTCTTGGTTGTGATGCGCAGCATACAGTCGGCTGAGCACCTCGGTAGCATCAAGACCAGCACTTTCGGCCAGGGTACGAGGAATGACTTCAAAGGCCTCTCCGTACTTCTTGATAGCATACTGGGGAAGGTTGGGAGTCTTCTCGCCGATCGCCGTGATCCTGGAGGCGAGTTGGATCTCGGTCGCGCCAGCTCCGGGCACCAATCGGGGATCCTTGGTGATTGCCTTCACCACGTTCACACCATCATCCACCGCTCGCTCGACATCGTCAAGGTGGTTCTGAGTAGCGCCTCGGAGGATAATCGTCGCCGTCCGCGTGGCTTCCTCCTCTTGCCTGAAAACTGTGACACGGTCTCCTCCGATCTCGAGAGTCTCGACGACGTCGATCGTACCCATCTCGTCGGGCATGGGGGCACCTAGCCTAGGTAAAGGTGTGGCACCGACTACACGGCAGACTCTCCTAAGCTCGAACTTGCTGAGGATCTTGATGACGAGGATTCCGTAACGGTTGAGATAGTGAAGAGCGAGATCACCGACTTGCGCACCGGCCACAACCACCCTCAGGCCAACATCATGAAGCTCCTTGATGGCAGCCTCCAGCTGCTTCTCCTCGCCCTTGGAGAAGTCGAGCATCTCCTTGGCGTTCTTGAGAAGGACAGTTCCCTTCGTCTCCGTTTGGCCAATATCGATGGGACACGTGAACACACCAACCTTGGCCCGCTTCGCCTTCTTGACCGAACCGTTAGGCTCCTTAGGGAATACCATACCTCTGACCAGTCGGCTTTGTTCTAGACTTCCACCCATAATCTTTACAACTCGGATATTGTCAACGTTAAAGTTCGCCGGGTTCTTCGGTAGCACGGCGAGAATAGCATGGGAGACTAGATCGGCAAGAATGTCCTCGCTACCGCTCTGCTTGCTCGCAATGACTGTCCTGATAGCCTTCGCAAGCTCTTCTTCCGAGCGGATGTCCTCGACCTTGTCAACCACAAGCTCCTCCAGCGCCTCGAGGGCATGCTTCTGCGCCTGCTCGTAACCGCTTACGATATCCGCAGTCTTGAGACCCATGCGTAGGAGCTCTTCGGCCTTCTTCAGCAGCTCGCCGGCGAATACCATGACGAAATTCGTAGCGTCTCCCATCTCGGCTTCTTGTTGCTGGCTGGCCATGACGAGGAGCTTGGCACAGGGGTGGACGACGTCGAGTTCTCGGAGGATGGTGGCGGCATCGGAGGTTAGGATCATCTTCTGGAGATGGTTGACGACGATCTTATTCCGGCCATAGGGGCCAAGAGAGGTCTGGACGGTAGAGGATATGGCGCGGCAAGCGTCGATGTTGCGGAGGACGGCTCCATCTTCGGAATCGTAGCTGTCCCAACATAAGATTAGCTTCACATTGCGATGGTGGGGAAATGCATCTCCCAAATGGCAAGATGAACGGGCAGTGCATACTTGTTATAACCGCCCTTGAAGAGGCCCGCATTGGGGGCGTCGGGCACGTTGAGAGACATCGCGAGATCGGCTTTATTACGAGATTTTGCCAACAATTCAACTCCCTGATTGCTGGTGGTTGTTCTGATCTAGGCTTCTGATGGCTTCCAAATTTTCTAGCAAAGGGGGCGGGATGGATGAAGCTGCCCGCCATTAGTGTGCAGACTGTGCAGGCAACCCCGCCAAAATTGTGCCGGGGTTTAACCAGCCTGGCGTGGCGACAAGTCGAACCTGTCAGAAGCTTTAGTCTGAACGAAGACAACGACATCAATTCATCGATAGAGATCAGCGACCTCGCTCTCGCCCCTTTGTAATTTCAAACTAATCTACACGCCCGCACCAACCCCGTCGTCGCATTTGCTGCTGAAGATACTCACGAGATGAACTGAACCTCCTTACCTCGCACCACGTGCTGTCTCTATTGCATTCACGGGAACCTACGAAGCAGCTGTTGCCTACGAGGACAGCGAAATATCTGAATCTCTCGAACCTAAAGAACGAGAACCTGACCTTTCCTCCTATTGACCGGTCTGGCTTTATTACTTTCCATTTCCAGCATGTAATAGTTTTGTATTTCTAAACGGATCGGGGACCCTATTACGGACTCGCCAGATCCCCACCCGTAGGGCATCATCGCCGTGCTCGCAATGTCCAATGACCTGGCGCTACGTCAGCTCGTTTTAAGAGTCATCAAGGAGATGCCAGATGGATATACTTCGGCAGCCCATGATGAGACAGCTGCGACTATCCAACACAGCAAGGAGCTCTCCCTTATGACGAGTTCTTATCTGCCTATCATGTCGAAAGGAAGCAGTTCTGCACATCTTCCTTGGAGTGTGGAGGCGTGGTTAGCTTCATCCTTCAATTGTACCTGCGTGAATGGGCCATTGCCCATTAGGCATCCGCGCGAGGGTCCCATTAGGCAAGGCTACGACTCCAGCTCTCGATTAGCCTAGCCTCTCTGCCATCATTCGTCGCCTCTTGCGTGCATTATCAACGATGGTTCCCTGAGCTCTGTGAATCAGTACTTCAATGTACAAAATGCCTCGAGAATACATGCACGACACAACACAACACAACACAACACAACACAAAGCCTCATGGTCTATGACGACGTATATCGCCCCAGTACCTCATCTATAGTGAGTCTCGGGTAAAGAATTTATTGACCAGTGTATCTCTTACGCAAGAATAATGACGTAGACTGCCTCTCCATCGAGAGGTTCGATCTCGGAAGTTGCAATTTCACCATTCTGTGTGAACAGGACGTCTTGACTTTAGCGAGTGGATATCATCAGCGGCAAGAGTCATCTCTCTCGAGCTTGTCCACGAATGAGAATACGATGGAAATAGATGTTACGTATTCTCCTCAATTGCCCGAAAGAGGCCAGCATGTGCAGCTAGACTTTTCTTACCAACATTGCAGTCTCATCGGAGAAAATTATGACCTTGAGGGCTGGTATAATCGATCTCCTGAGCTACTCCCAAATTAAGGGATAGCTTCTACGTTATGACTGAACTGGACCTGGCTAATACAGACGGGAAATGGAAACGGCCCTCTATTTTGAGACAGTCGGGTGGAGGTAGTGATGTTTCGTGAAACGACGTCGCCCGCTGTCCCTAGCTAAGAATTAAAAGCATGTGGTTGGAGCATCCATGTTGCCAAAGTGTTGAGCAAATTCCCAGCCCACTTCCAGCACAGCCAGTCAGTTATGGAAAGTAATAGTGGCGGCATTTCCCTGGCATATTGACTCTTTCCATAAGAGAGATACATTTTACTACTGGTGGAGACATTGGTATAATAGTATTACTTGATGAGGCCAGATGCCCTGGCTCTTCGGCAGGATCGGCGGCTAATACTACCCGTGGTCTTCCCTAGTTGATGACTTTGAGAGACGCGGCTGCGCAAAGATAAGGTTGAAATTACGAGAGGACTTGGACAAATCTACCGTGAATTATTAACTCAGTATACTTTATTTATCAAAAGGCTGGCCTACCTGATTCTCCCCGGCTTTCACCTGTGTATCAGGGCCGCGAACGTACACTGGATGGGAGGAAGCAAGAGGAGGAGTCAATTGGTGACTTGGCTTGACACTTGGATCTAGGGAACCGGAAGGACGGAACCAGAGAGCATAGTGACCTTCGAACCATTTATCCCATCCACAAGGGCCGAGGGTATGGGAAGTATTGGAACCGGCATGCAAAATGTACTTTCAAATGTTGGGTCACGCACCTCTCGTGTCCCCAACTCGATCATTCACATCGCCTTCCACATGGCTGCTCCTGGGCCTTCCCGAAATAAGATCAGAGTCCCGCTCCTGCCTCCTGCTTGGCCCCACTTTCGTCCTGCCTGGGACGACCCTTCCTTCTGCAAGCTAATAATACAAATACTTCGTAGTGTGGTGCCGCTCGCTCTGGTGATCATTTGATTCTGGAAGGTACAATTGTACTTTCGCTACGAAGTGCGTTTTCGTCGATTCTTACGTGTACAATACGGCCTGTTTTTCACGGAGAGACTCCCGAGTCTTCCATAAAAAGACAACCATTCCCCTTGCGAGAGCTCTCTGGTGTACTAGTAGTGGCTGCCTTTTACGACTTCCAATAGGCTCGGGTGGAGGAGGCCAAGGAACCTCCTTCGCTCATCAAAGATAACAGCTAGAAGTCGCAATTGAAATCGGCTCGGCATCGTTTAAGTCGGTGAAGAACTGATGAGGGTATGGTCACTTGGCATAGTGCATATACACATACACAGCACGACGGTTGTTCGGACCCTGCACTCCAGTCTTAATGCTGGATATGCTGAGTTTGGGAAAAGTTTCGGAAATACTACCTACACTATTCCGTGTGGTAAAACACTCTTCGGATTATTGATACAGTGTAACCTGCATCGCCAAGGTACGCACCCTTTTTCCCTCGCAGCGAAGTGTCCTCCCTGGTCGCCTTTCTATCAAGCGGAACATCTGTGCCTAAGAGCCACCTAAACTGGGCAATTCTGATCACCATCATTGCCAGGCCTCTGTCTTGCGGTTGGACGCTTCGACCTTGATCACGGAACGCTCTGCTCTCTGGTTGTCTGCAAGTCAGTTGTGCAGGGCATCCTGGACTGATTCATGTCTTCGTCCAATAGCTTGCGTTGCTAGGTCACAACACCAAGCACCAACCACGTCACGCACTGTCTGGCGCCCCGGTGTATTGCATAATCCTCTTTAGATCCCTTCCACAGGGGGTGAGCATCCTATGAAAGGCGCAGTACTTGGCACTCGGGTCGTTTCTCAGTGTGGCGGGGTTTCCAAGTCATCATCCGCACTGTACGCCTTGACGCCTAGTCAGCACGCGAGGTTAGCGCAGGGCCAGTCCTTCCCTCCAAAAACCCGGACGGGTCATTCCTTCCCTCAACTTTTCCCCCCTCACAGTCAGCTCTCCCGCTACCACTCCCACTCAAGGCCCCAATTCTGCACCCGTCTTCCCTAATACACTCCTTCCCTTCCACCTTTACCCACGGCTCCACTATCCCCAGCACGTCCACTCTAAATCTCCCACCACACCAAAACTACCGCCGCCGCCTGTCATTATTACTTTCCAGCACACTGCTGCAGTTGGTTAGTTTTTGAGAGCGTCTGAGCATTGAAGCATACCCGAAATCAATCCACCTGCCTTTCTACACTATTTTTTTGCCATCGATTCTCATCCCCTTCTGCCTCGATTTTTCAAAATCTGGTTGATTTATTCAATCCGTCTTTAATCGGGCTTTCTTCACAGTCATTTTTATGAAGCCATCACGATCCTGTCGTCGTCGCCGAACACCCAAAAATGACTGAACTAGACCAGTGCATCATCTGCCTGGAGCCACTGGTCATTCTGGCCAAGCCCCCCTCTGTCGCTGCTGCCACCCAGCTCGACACGGCACTCGAGGTGCCCACTGATCCACCCGACCCTTCAACACTCTTGGGTCAAGATGGTGCAAATTCCGACACGAATAGCAGAATCGCCTCCCTCGACGGCTGCGATCATGTTATTCACGATTCTTGCATCCGATTATGGGCTCAAAAGACAAATACCTGCCCAATTTGCCGTGAGCCTTTCCGCCAACTCCAAGTCTTCGATGGTGTATCTGGTACGTCACATTAGCCCCCCTCCCAACTAACTCTTGCACCTCTTTGGCCCCATGGGCCCTGCAATAAAGAATCAAAATGAAAAGAAAATGATGGCTAACTCATATTTCTGTCCATTCTATATAGGCACCGTTATCGAATGCATAGAAATCCAAGAAAAGAAACAAGTCGCCGAGTTCGATCCGCAGGCGTGGCTCGCAGACAATGTGGAAGAGGAGGAAGAAGAACCCGAGCAACCTTGCCCAGTCTGCAACTCCAGCGAAAGGGAAGATGTTTTACTTCTCTGTGATGGGTGCGATGCGGCGTACCACACATACTGCATCGGCTTGGACTACATTCCTTCGGGCAACTGGTACTGCATTGAGTGTGCCGACGACTTCCAACCTCCAGTTCAGGAAGAAGATGCAGAAGAACAACCAGTGCGCAGAAGGCCTAATAGGCGCCGAACTGCCGGAAGGCCACATTCACGTTTCTTCCCACGCACGCGGGAACGGATGCGGCGGGCCAGACGCCAAGCTCGTTCGCTTGCTTGGACTGGACCTTGGGGGCAATTTTCAGGCCGTGTCTATGACGCACTTCAGATCGATCTTGACAACCACGAGGATGACGATGCCCTTGCAGAGTTCCGCATTTCTCAAATGCTTCGCGAAAGAGAGCAGCGTGAATACCAGAGGTGGCAACAGCGTGTGAGCATCGCAAATCGCCTCGGTGCGGGTGAAGTGTTCACCAACAGCCTCCCTCGAGCGGCACGCCAACAGCTTGAGCAGCGGTCACCAACCCAACCACCACAGGAATCCCGGGACGAAGTTCGGTCGTGGGGTGCGCTGGAGCGTGCTCGCGTTGCCGAGCAGTCCAGCTCGAGCCAGGCTGGCCGTAAGCGACGAGCCCCGTCAGCAACCGCATCACCAACAGAACCCGCTCAAGAGCCAGAACGGAGGCTCAAACGGCCGAGAACTAGGAGGATCCTTCCCGCGCACTCCGAGGCATCGAGCTCCAAGTCATCGGCACCGCCCGCTGGGCGAACTGCAGAGAACGGCTCTAGCTCGCGATCCACTGAACAGGAGGCTCCGTCTTTTCTGTCGGCTCTACTTAAGGAGGTAGAAGTCGGCATGGGCACGCCATCCGATGACGAGAATATCAAACCCTTTTTCGGACGAGCGCCGACGGATGCAGCTTCCCCAGGCAGCTCGCCAACGGTATCTGCACACAACAGTCCCCGAGCACTATCTCTCACTCCGCCACCGTTAAGCCTTGGGCGTCCAAGCTCGCCGCCCTTGTCTCTCAGCTCTTACGTAGAGCCACGGTATCCGAAGGCGAATTACTCACCGACGCGCCAGCAGGCTAGTCCCCGTGACCAGTCGGACACGGAGACTCGTTCCGAAAAGAATGGTGTACAAAACGGTGGACAAAATGGTGTACAGAATAGTGTACAAAACACTCAAACCCTCGAGATTCGCCAGCCTCGGCCGCGGCGGCCCCAGGAAGAGTCTGCTGCTCGATCCATCGATACGTCACCGGTCCGAGATCAGCTGTCGCCGGAGGCCAAGGCTAGCATCAACGGCATCGTTCGATCAGCCCTGAAGCCGCACTGGCATGCTCGAGAGCTGACAACGGAACAATATTCCAATATCAATCGAGATGTCTCGAGAAAACTTTACGAAGAAATTAAGGATCCTTCGTTGTTAAATGACGAGGCAATGAAGACTTGGGAGAAGGTTGCCTCAAAAGAGGTGGCTCGCGCCGTTGCGGAATCCAAGGCGTGACGAAGGAACGACATGACACAAACACTCGAGCGGGTTTGCATTTTGGGTTCGGCGCAAGGGACATTGATTTCTATGGCGGGGACTTTTTTTCTTTTTTTCTTCGGACGAAATCTTCCAACCACCGGACGGAATGTACTCATATGGGGGCGTTTTTTTGGGAGTACGGGATGCTGGGCTTAGATACCTGGAAGCGTGCTCTAGACGAGAGTCATCGCCATCCTAGACGTGATTATGTTGGGTTTCTTTCTTCCCTCTCCCTTTCATGTACTTAAGGTCGGGCCAGTCGGCAGGAGCTCGAAGTCGATAATTCCCCTATCGCGTGGAGAGCAGTTTAATCGTTTAGCTTTGCACATTTTAAGACTTTGTTCTTCAATTCACCCAACTCGGTTGATCGTAGGAGCGTAAGAGACATGTACGGATCATCACGTAAACGGGCGAAGGAGCCATCGTAGCATAAATCGGTTCCTAGAATCCAAAAGAGTTTAGCCCCGGCATCTTGGGATCTGGTTTTTGGAGAGCGAAGGTGATGTCGTAGCTTCCGCACGAAACCGGCAACGTAATGACTTGCGGGTTGTGCTTGGTATGCTAGAGGGATCTTCCTATGCGTAGACTCTCCGCGAGGGCTCTGATGCCAAGGCGAGAGAACTGCATTAATTGTTTCTCTTTTAAGCCGACGAACAGCAGGAACTCGACCGAGCCAGGGTAGAGGAGATAATTGTCTTCCTCAAAATCATTTATATTTAGCGGCTTGCTTTTGCCGTTTTCAAGCTCGTTCGCGTCGGCCGCAGGGGTCGTCTTGACGCGAGGGCGGAACGGCCAAGTTGTTTTTAAGTTACCTAGGGCTTCACCAAAATCGGAGAGAGAAAGAGAGAGATGTGATCAGAATCTATCTAACAGGACCCTGTAGTAAGAGTTAGCACGCAATGGCCAGGAGGTACTGCTAGCGAAAAGACTGTTCGGCAATCTGCCTCGATCTGGGCACTCGTAAACGATCAGGACAGTATGGAGGAATGGACAGGTCTTGATGATAAGGAATGAGCGCCTTAGAATGGTGAAGAGAGGAAGGGAGGGAAAAGAGAAAGAGGATTGATTTTTTGTGGGATTTATAGAATGTATTAGTAAACTTAGTAAGCGGGCTTGACGATCCATTTGCTTCTTGGCAAGATTGGACAGTCCGTTACAGTTGCAAGGAATTGAATGAATTTCAATGGATGGAGGCCGAGCCTTTAGTGGGATGTACTTCGTACTTCGCACTTCGATAATCAAAGGATTGGGACAAAAGTACTTCGTACATGTACATTATACTTTGACCTTTGTGTTGGTCGGAGCCAGTTCGAGGCTCTTTGAGATGTACGTCGCTCCTTTGTTCTTCCCAATACTCGATCGTTTTACTTCGTAAATGATGATATTAGTCGTGGCTCGAGCTCTTCATGGCAAAGGGGCCACTGCTCATCAAGACTAAGGCAAGCGATTCCCTGAACATCAATTGGGTTTTGTGCAATCGTGATAGTCGATGCTACTTTTTTGGGCTCGGCCTGACCAAGCCGCTCCAGGTCCGGTTGCTCGGTACCCTGCTTCGAGCTTCGACCCACTTTATTTGAACGTCCATTGAACAGCGGCGACGTCTGTTGATTCTGAAGATGTCATCTAGAATGCAGAAAGGGGCCTAGAGTCCTATCCTTTGATGTTTTCTAATAGCACTCGAGACTCGCCGGCCTCTCCTCAGACGCCAATCTGTTCTGCCAATGTTGAACGCGGCGTCCCTGTGCTGTGGGCTGTATAATGCACCTTGGGTTGAGAGAGGGCGTGTTGGACTGCAAACATCAGGCCGACAGCTAATGTATTGGTATATATTGACAAGTTCTATAACTCAATAAATAAAGATTCAGGCCCCGAATCCACTGAGGCGAAGCATCAATGATATTATCTCACAAGCTCACTGACCACGGGGGCTCACGTAGCCAGCGGTTGTGCACTCTTCTAGGCTGGAGTTTAGAGGAGTGTTCCGTTGATGATTTCGATGGCAGCAGAGGGTCCTGCCTTCTCTTTTTGCGTTTCTGAGTCTTCTGCGGCTAGATGCTTGGCCTGGAGCAGCGGATCAGTCGATAGTCGCGTATGACTGGTGATTCTGTATGCTTGCGCCAGTGATCTCGTGGAAACGAAGCATAGAATGCCGTTTCCACCAGCCCTATGCCTTTCCCTCTCTCCCTCTCTTTCTCTCTCAACTCTCCCAACCTTCAACCACTGTCCCTGCAATTTCTCAGCGATAGAGACAATTGTTTTTTTTTTTTGTCAAAACCTTGAACAAAAAGCCTTGGTCAGGACTGACAAACGACGTAGTAGGTCAACCCTGGTTCCTGTCTATATCTGAAATCCCATGCCATCCGCGACTGTTTATGAGAAAGACCTTACTACTTGTTTTTGCACCACCATCATTCGCATTCTAACACCAATTCTTACTACACAGGTCAACCCCCAACCCCATATCATACCTCAATTTCACTGTTGAGTTCTGGTTTAGATGATGGAGGATCAACTCCCAAATCCTCAGATATGCAGACTATGCCGCAAAGGAAGCCATGATATATCAGCCAAACCTGAGCTGATATTTCCTCAAGGGCTTAGTACCTCAAGCAGTCTGATAAGGATAATAAGAACGTCGTGCTGCGATAAGCTAATCTGCACGCTCTGCTTTGCATATGCCCTCAGAAAAAGTATTAAGCTTGACTGGTGGTACAACATCGAGTCACCACACTGGGTCCCCTGCCCAGTAGGACGATGTGTAAATTTCACCACACCACAAGCCAACCATGAACTTGCGGCTCTAGAGCGGGACCTCAAGGTGGTTCTCTTCAAACCACTCATGGAGCTGTACGAGGCTGCATGTTCTATTCGACACGCCTTGCGCCAGCTTACCCCTCGCCCGACCGACGAGGAGTGTCAGCTTGGACGGCGTTTGCATGCAACACTTGATAGACGTGGCATGTTGGACGACCTTGCCTATTTTGGAAGAAAGCTGTCCGAGGCTCCCGTCGGGGATGTTGTTACGAAACTTCCCGTAATTGCCACATACAGCGGGTCAATCTTGGCGGTGCCCATTTTCACCAGCATGCTTCGAACCGAGGAGAAACGATGCGTTGCCTGCTCCCAGCCCGTCCAGGATGTCAAAATTGATGACGGCTCATGGAGAGCCGTCGAGGAGGAGTTCCCCGGTGCCTGGAGTTGGATGATACTATCGCTCGTGCCCAGCTGGATGCTCGCAGAATGCGCGGCGAAGCATTCTGTTGCATACTGCCGTAGCTGTGCAATGAAGCCGGCTGCGTGCGCTGCTGCTGGTGTGCAGTATAGCTGTCCGGCTCCGGGCTGCGGCCACGTCTTTACCTCCAATCAGACAACGCTCCTTGCTCGCTTCGCGATGCGATTACTAGCCAACAAACCATCTTTGGTTGATGTTTTTGATCGCACGTCGAACAAACCAGGCAAAAAAACTTCAGGAAATCGGGAAGACGAGCAACTCAAACAGTCCCTGATGGGCTCCATCGTATCCGAAAAGCCCAATGTCCGGTGGGATGAGATTGCTGGGCTCCAAGATGTGAAGGCCATTCTCCAGGAGGCCATTGTTTTCCCCAGAATGTGGCCCCATCTGTACGATGATAAACGCAAGGCTCCCAGTGCAATCCTCCTCTACGGGCCTCCAGGCACCGGAAAGAGCTATTTGGCGAAGGCTCTTGCGACGGAGGTGAACCACACATTCTTGAGCATTAGCCCGGCGGATGTAATGTCAAAGTGGCACGGTCAAAGTGAAAAGTAAGATGCCCCCTCCCATTCCCCTCGCCCCTCATTCCATAGCCTCTCTGACACAAGACTAGACTTATTTGCCAGCTGTTCACCCTAGCAAGGGAGAAAAAACCAGCCATCATTTTCATCGACGAGATTGATTCTATTTGCGGAGACCGGGATGGCGGAAGTGGCAGCAATGAGCATACTTCACGGATGAAAGCAGAGTTTCTCTCCCAGTTGGACGGCGTAGGTAACACCAATACCGGGGTAGTTGTCGTCGCGGCGACAAATCTGCCGTGGGTACTCGACCCCGCGGTACGGAGGCGATTTGACCCCCGAGTGTACATCGCCCTTCCCGATCACCCAGCCCGTGTGGAGCTATTCAAGATCCATTCTGGAAAATGGGGGAATATGCTGTCGGAAGCGGACCTTTCCAGCCTCTCTGGGATGACGAACGGATTTTCGGGAAGCGATATAGCCAAGGTCGTCCAGCATGCACTAAGAGCCCCGATCAAGAAAATCCACGCGGCTGAGTATTTCAGAATGGTAGGCAAATCCCCCCTTTGTTGCCTCTTACACAGACCATATAATGGTAAGCAAGCTGACCGCTGTTCGGCAGGTTGACGTGTCCGGAGTAAGCATGTATACTCCATGCAAGGCAGAAGATCCCGGCGCGGCGGCAATGACCTGGAAGACGCTGCCCATCGGTGCTAAACCGCACCCCCCTCCCCTGACAGCGAATGATTTCTTGGAGGTCCTGAGGGCAGGGCATGCTAAGTCATCTATCGGCATGGGAGACCTCCCCAAGTATGAAGCATGGACCAAAGAATTTGGGGTTTTGGGGAATGCATCGGCAACTAAGGATACCCAAATCCCACAGCCCCCTAGATTGATCGACGTCAACGAAAGCCCAAAGGAACAGGCACACACTGAAGCATCACAAGCCCCAAGGACAACTCCAGAATCATCACCGGCACGGCAAGGTGGGCTTGGAGCAAGTTATAAACTTAAGCTCACGGATGTTGTTATAGACATTGCGGTTAAACACGCCGATGAGGTCGACAAGCACTCTGCCCTGCTAGACACACTTCGTGCCCATAACAAGACTGATGTGACTATCATCTTCGTGGGAAGCAAGTTCAGAGTCAACGATCTAGTTGACTTCCTCGGCCGAAATGGATTTTTGGCCGGGTCCCTAGCTCGCGAACATCCTCCGGAGGTGCATATGCGTATTTATCAGCTCCTTAATTCCGGTCACTTGCCCATTCTCGTCACCAATCTTTCCGAGATGCCGGGTATCGCTCCCTCACTTAGTATGCACATCGTCACTTACGACTTCCCTGAGCACTTCGGCGGATATCTGGATCAACTCGTCCTTGCGCACAATGGAGATTCGACAGTCTTTGTTAACAAAGGGAACGAGGGCGTTATCTCCGTTCCGATCGAAAACTTGAGGGCCGCAGGTAAAGAGGTTCCCGATTTCATAGAGGCGATCGCCCGCGAGTGTAAGTATTGAAGTGGAAGTGGAAGTGGAAGTGGAAGTGGAAGTGAGAGGACAATCGCAACCATTTCAGGAGGGCCTCGCGGGTATTTCTTCCAGTCTTAAGAGACTCTCCAGGTCTGCCACGAACCTTGCGGAGGAGCTGTTATGCGTGTATAGTTTAGTGTGGATTAATGAAGGTTATGTACATTAATATCAAATGTCCTCTAAAATGTAGGCATCGAGAGCTCTTGTCAAGATTGGTACATTGAACATTAGTGTTGTCAAATGAAACGCTTATATAATACGGCACAAGGTCAAGATTTCAACTGTGAAGAATGTATCTTCTAGCCTGAGGCAGGAAGATGGGAATGTCAAGTTGTGGATCCCTGGCAGGTACGTACCTAAGAAGAAAAAGTTCCGCGCATCGCGAGACTCTTTTGCCATTCCCTTGTGTCAATAATTGCTTGTGGCCAACGACTGTTGTTTGCTCTAAGATCCCGGAGCAAGCAGACGATTTCAATATGGCGGCATCAAGTAGAGGCCAGAGGGTCTTCCAATTAGCTTCGAGGTGTAAGTGGCCGTTTCAATTGGGAGAGCTCCATGGTCCCTTTTCCCTTCTAGCTAACATAGCACACGATCAGCAACCCCCAGGTTGACGCCGCGATGCTCGATAAGACGATTCCCCATTCCAGTACGGTACTACTCAGCCATCAATGCCGAGTCCAGCTCGAACCAGACCTCCCCCCCGCCTCCACCACCCACCACAACGAGCCCGCCGCCTCCCGAGCCCGCCTCGATCCCCACAGACAACGCTCGCTACCTCATCAAGGCGGGTGTGATCCTTACCCGCCCGCCACTCGTTACCAAGGAGCAGACTTCGTTCGAGAGCGCCTACTACTTTTACCAGAAGAGGCTCAACGAGCGTCTCGTCCTGCCCTTCAGCCAAAAGGCCTACTTCAAGAATGACACGCCGCCGCAGCTCGACTGGGCCGTTAAGTTGAAGGAGCGCAACGGTGTCGTAGCACGAGAGATTGGCCAGTATAATGGCCGCTCGGCGACCGCTTGGGATGATGAATTGAGGGTGGGGGATAAGTTGTCGAGCCCGGAGTCCCTGATGGAGTCGCTGTTGAAGGATGCCGAGGTGAGGGTCAGCGAAGACGCCGAGGAGATCCCCCCTGAAGAGCGGGTGCCCGTCGAGAGGCCGATGCCCCGAGTGACGGAGGCGGACCAGAAGAATGAGGTACAGAGGCTGGATAGGAAGTTGGACCGTACCCTGTATTTGGTGGTGAAGACGAGCGAGGGCAAGTGGGAGTTCCCTACAGCACCCGTCTCGACCGATGAAGCGCTACACGAGGTGAGAAACTGATCTTTTTCTCTCTTTTTATTTTCTGACTCCGGCAAGATGTGCGAAGACGGACCCCTGAAGCTAACGTTACGAACTTGTGCAGGCTGCCCGTCGTTCTCTCGATGACTCCGCGGGAGTCAACATGAACACCTGGATCGTTGGCCGTGTGCCCGTGGCGCACCTCGTCAACAAGCCAGTCACCGACAAGGACGGAAACGAGACGGAGCGTGGCGTCAAGTCGTTCTTCCTCAAGGGAAGAATCATGGCGGGTCAGGCCGATCTCAACGAGAACCGGTTCGGACTGCAAGACTTTAAGTGGCTTACTAGGGAGGAGCTCAAGGAGACGCTGGCTCCCGAGTACTTCCATGGTGTACGAAATATGATGGCTGAGAGATGATGATGCTGGGTTTTGACGGGATGTATGAGAGGGAGAGAGAAGTTTGAACCCAGGTCATCTTCATTGTACTATAGCTTATCCATTGTATACCTGCGGCGTCATAGAATTCGAATGCTCCGGAATAGAGGCATGAGGGGAAACATGCCACTCTATGTATTCTAGTGTATCTACCCGTTGGAAATATGCCGTAGTTCCTTTGCCTCATGATCTGCTCCGTGATTGGTATCATACTTCGCCTTCGTCTCTAATCGTGATTCAAGTCTTTCTGGGGTATTTATACCGGCCTTTTACGGGCGCCTAATGCCTCCCTCAGCTCGCTTTTCGCGAACAAGTTCCCCAAGAACCTTGAACTGGCCTCGAAAAGGGTCCCAGATCGGGTTTCTCCAGTCCACGATCTTTTCGTTGATCTGCGCCTGAGTCGGGAAGGCAGCGTTTTTATCCCAGTATTCTTTCAAAATGAGGTCTTGTCCAAGCCTCGCGAATGCCTCAACGGTGAGAAAACCTAGAGTCGCATTAGACATCAAGCCAACCAATTTCACCTTGGTCGATTGTGAATTGAAGTAAGGGAGAGAATTGAACATAGGTGCTTACTGTCATAGGCGGCATCGTGGGGTTTTCCGTCACCATCGTCATACCCCAGGCCACTTTCCGATTGACATCGCGGCTCCACAGATCGAGATTTCAATTGAGCGACGATTCGCGACAGATTCGCCTTCTGGAGTTCCGGCATAGACGCATCCGCGATGATTCGTGTATCCAAGATGCGTGAGAACAACCCATCAACTCTGGGAAGAAACTCGGCGAGCGTGTCTTGAAGAGGCTCAAGAAGGGTGCCGATCATGAAGGCAAGATCCCAGCCGAGGTTATGACCGATTAGGATTGGTTGTTGTCTCTTCCAGTGAGCCTCAAAGAGGTCTTGGATGGCCTCGGTACGTGCCTTAATCTCTGGGTCACCTATGGTATTAATCCTCGTGGATTGTCCGTTTGCTCGTCTTTCGGCAGCGAGCTGGGCTTTGGCGATGTCCTGTGGTTGAATCTGGGTTCCGATGTCATTCCCAATCAACATGTCAAGCAGGCTTCTGGCTCCTAGATGAACATTGCAATGTTAACTTGCCGAAGGTGGTAGAGAACTGTCCCCGTAATCCTTACCAATAACCTTTCGGATATCAGCCTCCATGTTGTGTTTCCGAGCAAGGTCGTCCTACACCATTGTCAGTAAAATGCCTGAAGACCGCTTCAAGGTAGGATGCTAACATTATGGGTGCGCTCAAGCTCAACGAGCTTGATGACGACGCCAGGACCAGGCTGCTCATTCGTTACACGACATCTTGGAAAGTCTTGACCGACGACATGGTGGATGAGGGTTGTCCAACCAGTGATATCCATGTCCATATCTTTGGGAGGATCTATAGGAATAGAAAGACCCTATGTCCCATGTTAGCGCTCAACTTCTGGGCTGCCCCCTCCGTCATTGAAGGATAAAGCCCGGAGAGCCTGACTTACACGAGAGTTACGACGAGCCGCCATCCGGCTCTCAATTATGGTCCTGATTCTGTCTCGTTCACGGGCTTCCTTTCCTCGCAATTTGTTGACGTCGTTCTCCCTAGATGGTGGTGGAAACATTAGCAACCAACCCTTTACTCTTTTCATGGGACTCCATGTCCGCGCTTATCCCTACCTATTCCTGTTTCGATGTCCTCCATCAGATCGGCCGAGAGCTCGCCTCAACTCTGCCTCCTCAGGGTGAGTAAGGTACGGCAATCCATTCTTGAAGAAGCGCTCAAAGTCAAACCCCGAATGGCCCAGAAACTTGACGGAGTTGGTATTCATCGACACAACCCTTTGGATGGTTTCTTCAAGTTTGATCTTGTTTATCTGGCCATCTACGAAGGGGCTGATCAGAAAGCTGTAGGATTCCGTCTTGAGAATAGGGTAGCCTTTTTCGTCTGTAGTCCCGAGAAGTTAGTTCGAACCCGTTTTTACTTGGACGAGAAAATGAGAAAGTGACACTCATACCTTTAGCTGGCCATGCGAAAGTGATACCTAGCTGTAGAAGGGCAAAACGGCGGACAACCCATCTCAGCTTTTGAAATGCCGTTTCCTTGTCCTCCCCATCCCAACAGTCTTTCAGTGACTGAAATTGTTGGTCGGGTAAGATCCCTCGATAGTCCTCGACGGCCAGGTCCTTGTTAAACCATGTACCTGAGAACTCACCGTCTACGGCCACTATGGAGCACTTGTTATAGGCATCGAGAATCTGGGGAAAGTGGGTTAGGAAGTTGGAAGGTGTGATATCCATCGTCTCCGTTGGTAGACTGGCAGCGGGAGAGAGATGAGCGGGTGTTAAATAGTGGCTATTTCCAGGAAAGGACATAAACGGAATAACATTCTCCTTGATGGTTGGGTTTGTGTGATGGGTATCCAGGATTTGTTTCCTTTCAGGAGATGGACGGATGCTAAAGGAAAGTCGAGTCCTGCTCCAGCTTGGGGCTGCCTTGAAGAAGAAAATAAATAAATAAACAGGAGCAAGGACAGGGCCATTGTGGATTTGAGGTGGGGTCATCGTGATGATCTTTGGAGTTCGTGGTGGTGAAGGAGAATGAGGTTTGCGAATGAACGAGACTGGGGAGGCTTTCAAGATCACAGCACTTATTTGTGACAGTGAGGGGAATCATTGACACTTAGTTCTAGCTTTCACCACAATGATAGGACACAGCCTTGGGCCTCATGCCTTGTCCTAGATCTGAGGAGAGTAAGCTGTGCTAGAACATGACAAGCCAAAGGCAAAGAGGGATCTTGGGAGTTTGCTTCTGTGCTTCTTATGTTTAAGAACATACTCACGCCAGGGAGACGGACAAAACCAAACACTGGTGTCGCAAGCAAACGAGACGGGAATAAATCAAGTCCTATACATAGGTGCTAAGCTTGCTGTGACGAGAAAAAGAACAGCGGAACTTAAGAAACATTGATATCCTCCACCGCAGACAACATTATCATTGCACTCGTACACCTTGCAGTTTAGAAAACACGCCCCAACACCAGCCATCAAATCTCCCAGGATCCTCCGTGTAAATACCCTTGGGCAGAAACAAAAAGAGCCAAGAATGAAAGAAAAAAGAGAATCAACCTCCCCACGTTTGACCCGCTCCTCCGTTTCTCAGCTGTCACCTCTTTTGACCCTCAACGAACTCTAGTGCCTGCTCGGTAGGAACACAGTCGATGGAACTTGTCTTGTTGTGGAAAGTCACACCGTAGCACTTGTCAGCGACGTGAACGATCTCTGGTCGGAAGGTTGTGCAGATGAACTGCGTGCCGGCCTCCTTGGAGATGGAGTCGAGAAGCGCCGCGACCGCGGTACGATATTGCGCATCTAGATTAGCATCCACCTCGTCGAAGATGACCATGGGGCTGCTTTCTGTTTGCTGGAGGGCAAAGATGAGACAGAGGGCGCACAAACCTAAGCCGCAGATGTTAGTGTTAAAGAGTCGTGATTGTCAATGTGGATTGCCTGATACATAGAAACTTACTCTTTTGGCCGCCGCTAAGTTGTTGGATGCGTTGCTGCTCGTCAAATTCCTTGGAGTTGAAGGAGACGCTGATACCGACACCGATATAGTTGTCCACTTTGCTGGCCGACTGCTCATCATCAGCAGACTCCTCAGCTTCGTGGCGGGGATCGGTCCTTCGCTGAATCACAAGCCGACCATGGCCGGCCGGGACAAGCTTCTCGAAGATGGTAGCAAACTCCTTTGAGACTTGCTTGAACGTCCGCTCGATGGCTTCGTCTTTGCGCAGATCGAGGTGCTCGACGAGCTGCTCGATGGATGCTTGAGACTCCTCGAGCTCGCTTCGGCGTTTCAGAAGCTGATCTTGCTGGTTGGTGAAGCTATTGTACTGCTCGAACGCCTTCTTGTTGACATGCTTGTACTTTTTCAACGCTTCATTGACCTTCTTCAGTCGAGAGGCAATCTGTGGTGGAGTAAGATTGGTTAATGGTACGGATATTTTAGAAAGCTGGAGTTCGGTTAAACAAAAGTACTTACTGTCTTGCCTTCCATCCTCTCGTACTTCTCGAACGCTTCTTCCGGAAGAACACCAAGATCTCGAATCTGCTTGGCGCATTCTGTAGCTTGAGTGGTGAGAAGAGCTTTCCTCTGGAGGTTCTTCTCGATTCGCTTTTGCTGCCTCTCAATCCTGGAAGCGATTTCCTGCTGGGACTGCTCCTGCTCGCTCCTCTGGCCCTCGAGCTCGATGATCTGAGTCTGCTGGCTCTCTAGTTGAGCCTCGATTTCCCTTAGCTTCTTGTCGATCGAACCCGAAGCCTTCTGCAGACGCCTGAGATCCCTCTCAGCCTCTCCGAGGCTGGTGCCGGCCGAAGCCGAGTTTTCGAACGCCAAGCTGTTGAGCTGGTCGAGCTTAGGCTGAAGGTTGTGTCGAAGGTCAACCTCGAGGATCTGCTTCCGCTGCTCCAACTCACTCCTCTTCTTGCTGAAGTCAATCCACTGCTTGTGGAACTCCTGCACTCTACGGCCGAGCTCCTCGAGCTGGTTCTCCTCGGCCGGCGTCAGCGCCTTCTTAAATTCTGACGCAAGTTCAGCCTCGTGGGCGGAGATGCTCTCGGAGAACGCCTTCATATGCCTGTCAACGGTCTCACGTCGCTTTATCGCCGAGTCAAGTTGTGTCCTCTCGCTCTCCAAGTGTCCCGTTTTCGCACGGAGCTGGGCCTTGAGCGGTTCAAACCCGTCATCAACCTGGCGCAGCTTCTGTTCTGCCTTCTGAAGGTCGCCCATGGAGCGAGTAATCTCCTGGTCCTTCCTCTCAATCTGCCGTCTTATCTCGTCGGATTCTTCGACCTTTTGAGCATACGCATCCCGCCACTTGCTAACGGTCTTTACGGCATCAAGACGCGACTTCCTGGGATCAATGTAACCACCAGTCATCGCGCCTCGCTTGCTCGATGTGTCACCCTCTGCCGTGATACCATCGACGCCATGGCTGCGAGCATACTGGCCGGCAACCGTGAGGTTGGAACAGAGAACTGTCTTGCCAAATACCTGCTGGAAAGCCTTCTCGTACGTCGAATCATACTGGATCTTGCTGATAATGGGGACGGCATCGGCACTTCTTGGAAGGTTAACGGGTCTCGGTCTCAGCTGGTTAAGTGGCATGAAAGTCACTCGTCCACCCTGTTGCTTGTAAAGGATGTTGGCCAGGTATGTCGCTGTCTTCTCGTCGTCCACTACGTAGTGGAACAGACTGGCTCCCGCCACTTGCTCGACAGGCAACTTGTAGGCATCGCTAACTTCGAGGAGCTCTGCTAGCGTTCCGTAGGCGCCAGGGATATCCCGCTCCCTCTTAAGGCGCCGGATTGTCGCCAAGCCACGGGCGGTTGAGCCATCCATAGCCTGAGAGAGGTCCCGTTCTGCCTGGTCGCGCTCCTGACGCGCATCGGCTATAAGGGAATCAAGCTTATCGTCGGCTCGTCGGAGCATGCGTCGCTCATCATTTAATCTATCGAGGGCATCACGGGCTTTGGTGACGTCGTCCACGAGCGATGAGCGATCTCCACCCCAACTCTCGAGCCGGGATCTTAGTGTTCCAACTTCCTGCTCTAATTGCTTAATTGACGCCTCGACGCGCTTAACTTCTTCATCGGCGTCGATTCGATTAGCCTTTTGATTGCTGAGTGTCATCGTAACCTCATCGATTTCCTTGCGGAGCCAGACATCTCGTTCGGCTTTGTTCTTGAACTGCGAGCTTCGGGTTGACTTGGTGAAGAGGCGGGCACGATTGGCCTCGGCGGCATCGAGACTCTGTTTAACCTCATCCTCCTTTAACCTGCGTCGATTGAGATCCGGGATGATAGTGGCAAGTTCTCGTTCCTTGGAGGCGATATCGGCACGGACGGTCTCCAGTTCTGCTGCATGGCTCGCCCTCGCCTGCTCCCGGGCAGATTGTCCATCTACGAGATTTTTGTACATCATCTCAGCCTTCGCGCGTGCCTTGGCATTTTCACGGCGATCCTCCTCGAGTTGGCGCTTGTCGATCCCGAGGAGTTCCATCTCCCGCTGAAGTCGGTGGATTTCCGCATCAAGTTTCGCGATCGTCTTTTCCCCGCGTACAAATTCAGCGCGATATTCATCGGTGCTATCCTTGCCGCCCTCTCTGACCCTCTCAATTTCATCGAGCGCATCCTGGACTTGAACCTGCTCGCGGTGGTAGAAGGCATATTCGAGGCAGCGTCGCTCCCTGTCCTTGTCTTGGAAACCCCGAAGTTCTTCCTTTTCTTCCTCGAGCTCCGCAAGTCGTTCCCTAATATACTGCAAAAGCTCGTCAATCTTGGCCTGCTTATCCGCTGTTTCGTCCATGATCTTCAAGGATTCTCTGCGACGCGCCTCATAGACTTGAGTACCAGCGACTTCTTTCAGGAGGTTTAACCTGTCGGACTCCTTCATGTTCGTGAGCGCGGTAACGCGTCCCTGGGGAACGATGTAGTAAGGATTCGATCGCGAGAAACCGGCGGCTTCGAGGAGATTAGTGACGTCTGACTTGGTGACAACCTTGCGATCCACCGAGTATTCATCCTTCTTGAGACCGATAGTGCGGCGCAAGATGACTTCTGAATGACCGGTCGGGAAGCGCTCGTCGGAGTTGTCGAAGATGATCTCTACATACGCCGACATGACGGCGGAGCCGGAGCCTTCGTGGAGAAGAGCCTGGCGCTCCTCGCGACTCAACTGGGTGTAGGCATCGCTGAGGACGAAGCGAATCGCTGCGAAGAAGTTACTCTTGCCCGATCCATTGCGACCGACAATTACATTCGTTCCCGGGGAGAAAGGCTCCACAACAGTTTGGTCCTTGTAGCTGTTGAAGAAGTGTTAGGTACTGCGCGACCCGACGAAGTCGCATGGGATGGAGATGGCCAAACCTTTTGAAGCCTTGAATAATGATTTGCTTGATATGCATTGTGATAGGATTTGCCGCCGCGCGGCAGCGATCGTTTCACGATACCAGTCGATAAAAAGAGGGAGGCGGAATATGTTTGCGAGAATTTCACTTCGTTCTGTTAAGGTGGGGGTGGCTCGTCTCAGCACTGTGAGAGGGTGCTGGCTGGCTTCAAATCTTAGGGTGGGCGTCAGAGCTTGCCTTGCGACGACGCGTCGAAACCCGCGATTCGTGATTCGTGATGGGGCGAAAGACAGATCACGCCTGCACTTTGCGAGTCAATACCGGATAAACTATTGATCCGAAGAAAACCCGACCAGAGAGCAATTTAAGCGGCTTTGTCTTTGGCTGCTGGGATGAGCCGCTTTGTAGTGGAGCCAAGCCGGGGTTTGATTGGACAAACATGGTTGATCCAGAGGCCCTAGTCAGCAAGTACTTCTACTTGGTACTTACTCGAATACTTCTTGCACCCGTTCCTCTCGCCCTTTTTTTTTTTTTTTTTTTTTTTTTTTTTTT